>PVKE010017493.1:0-30679 GCA_004027555.1 Craseonycteris thonglongyai
TAGGGCAACTGAACTGAACATAGTAAAAAGTTAAATCTCTACAAAGTATAAAGTATACTAGATTCTTCATCCTACAGAACAGAGAGGAGACATACTTCTAAAAGGTGAAGGAATAGAGTGTAACCGTTGGAGAAGTTAACTAAGAAATTTCAAAGGAATGGGAGGCGGGGAATACACAGGGTCCTTAAGGTAAGGTACCTGGGGGACAAAACTTAAGGGAGTGCCAAAAAACTCAGTAGTCAAGATAACTCTTTAGGGGAAGCCGGGATGGCTCAGTGGGTTAAGCGCTCACTTTGCAGCGCCAGAGACCGAGGATCGAATCCCAGCCCTGGCCCGTGCGGAACCATATGCTGAACTGGGAGCTCCCCCAGTTCAGTTCTCTCTCTGTATCTATCTCTCTCTGTGTCAAAAATAAAAAAAAATAACTCTTTAGTGCAATGTTTTGAAAAAATCAATTTACAGGGGGGGAAAAATCATGATAGACCTAATATAAAAATGTTAAATAAAGACAGGATGGGTAACAGTGCTACAGCAAGCTGCTTTATTGTCTCTCAAGTAAAGGGGAAAATCAGTTAATACCAATTATTTATGTGAGTGAATTTTAAAGATCTTCATTGGCTTTATTCAACAATTCGTGAACCAAGCACATCCAATCTGGCAGGTAGAAAGGAGCCCTGTGGAGCTGTACAAAATAAGAGACGTATCAGCAGAAGGGAGGATGGACAAGGAAGTTATATTGGGCAAGAAAGGTGGTTGATTATTGCAAGGTTACTTCCTTTACGGGGTGACTGGGGCCTATCAGGCAGATTACCTTACTAGTGCTAACTGGGTGACTGTAAGATTCCGTTTTCTGGGACACCAGAAACTGTCATTAAGTCTCCATTTGGTGATGTGAGGCTTAGCATAAGTGACTCCATTTTGGGCCTGTGGTCTTGTTTCTAACAATTCCTCCTTTTCTTCAGACTCTTAGCCAGAGAGATGTGATTTAAAAAAAGAAAAAGAAAAAAATTGAAGGCTTTAGTGCTCCTCCCAGCTATGCTCTGGAGTTCTTGAAGTAATTGCTGAATCTCTGTGATATTCACAGGTCACAATATCAGGTTCATATCTTTTAAGTCAGGCATTCTCTCTGATCCTTTTCTGATGTTCTAATCTTAGGGAAATAATTTTCTTGGTGGTTAGTAGCTGCAAATATGCATTTAAAGCTTTTGAGAAAACATAGCACACCAGGGAAACTACTATAATTATTATAAGCAGGATTATTACCAGTGTCTGGAGTGCATGTCCAAGCCATGGTCCTCAAGACCTAAAACAATCAAATAAGTCAAAGAAAGACTCCTTTGAAGGAGTCACTTTTTGAAGATTTATTTTTATTGCTTTTGACAGAGAGATAGAGAGAGAGAGAGAGATACAGAGACAGAGAGAAGGGGGAGGGCCCAGAACAGTCTCCACAGTTGCACATCATTGGTTTTTCCACATAGTTTCATTCCACAGGTGGGTGCGGGGCTGCACAGGGCAGGAACTGGGCCAGGTCTCACCTGAACTGGGGGCACTCCCCAGTTCAGCATATGGGTCCACACGGGTCAGGGCCAGGATTCAATCCTCAGTCCCCATTACTGCAAAGTGAGCGCTCAAACCACTGGGCAATCCCGGCTTCCCCTGAAGGAGTCACTTTTTAAAGCTAACTGGCTTTTAATTCTCCTTGCCTTTCCCTTATCTCTGCCAGTCTCTGCCCATTGGTCCTAGGCAAGCACTAATCTATTTTCTGTCTCTATGGATTTGCCCATTCTGGGCATCTCATATAAATGGTACCATATATTATGTGGTCTTTTGTGACTGTCCTTTTTCACTTAGCCTCATGTTTTCAACGTTCATCCATGTAGCAAATATAAGTACTTTGTTTCTTTTTATGACTGAATAATATCCCATTGTTTGGATAAACTACATTTTGTTCATCCACTCATTAGTTGATGGATATTTAGGTTGTTTCCACTTTGGGGTATTAATGATAATGCTACTATGAACATACTATACAAGTTTTTGTGTGGACCCAGGTTTTTATTCCTCTTGGGTAGATATCTAGGAGTAGAATTGCTAGTAACTATGTTTAACATTTGAGAAACTACCAAACTGTTTTCCAATGTAGCTATACCACTTTATATGCCTACCAGCAATGTATGAAGGTTATAATTTCTCCTCACCAGCACCTATCATTGTCTGTCGTATTTATTATGGTCATCCCAGTTTGTGTGAAGTGGTATCTCATTGTGGTTTTGAGTTGCATTTCCATCATGGCTAGTGACATTGAACGTCTTTTCATGTGATGGATGGCCATTTATATATCCTCTTTAGATATATTAAAATTCTTTGCACATTTTTAAGTTGGTTGTCTTTTTATTACTGAATTGTAAGACTTCTTTTATATATATATATATATTTTTTTTTGACAGAGAGAGAGAGAGAGAGAGAGAGAGAGAGAGAGAGAGAGATAGATAGATACAGAGACAGAGAGAGAACTGAACTGTGGGAGCTCCCAGTTCAGCATATGGGTCCGCACGGGCCGGGGCTGGGATTCGATCCCTGGTCCCCGGCGCTGCAAAGTGAGCGCTCAACCCACTGAGCCATCCCGGCTTCCCCAAGACTTCTTTATACAAGTTTCTTATCAGATATATGACTTGCAAATATTTTCTGTCATTCTTTGGGCTGCCTTTTTACTTTCTCAGTGGTGTCTTTGGAATCATAAAGGTTTTAAATTTTGATAAAGTCTAACTTACCAAACATCTCTTTATTGGTTGTGCTTTTGGTGTCATACCTAAGAAATCAATGCTTAATGCAAGGTCATGAAGATTTAGACCTATGGCTTCTTCTAAGAGTTTTATAGTTTTAGTTCCTGTATTAGGTCTGTGATTTACTTTCAAGTAATTTTTGTGTATGATGTGAGGTAGGGAATAAAATGATCATTTTATAGATAAGGGAACTGAGGCACCCAGTAGTTATGTGACTTGTCCATGGCTATATAGTCGACAGTATAGTCCAGAATTTGAACTCAGGCCCTCGGACTCCAGCGTCAACTCTCAGCTCCTATTTGCTATCAGGATTATTGAGTCTAGCTCCAGGTCAGCTAGTAATGCTCTTCTCTTTGAGCCTTGGTTTCCTCATCTTTAAAACTATGGGTTTAGACTCCATTGTCTTAAAGGTCCCTCCAGCTTTAATTTGCTATCAGTTTAAGATTGTACAATTTCCATGGTCTTCTCTGTCCCAGGAGTATGTATGTCCCAGGCTTTGTGTGTCTACTGAAGTGTCCTTGAGGCCTCCCCTAAGTCCCCAGGGAGCAGGCCAGCACCATGGAGCTGTAGAGAGCTCAGTTGATATAGCCTTCATTATCTAGAAACACAAAGCTGGGGTAGGAGAATCCTCAGGAGTACTCCCTCTGAAAGAACACAAACAGCCTCATTAGTCACCTGCTAAGGTCCTGCATCCACATGTGTGGCTGCTTTTTTGTCCCCAAAGCCTCCTTGCTTTTCTCTGAGCTATGGATGATGGATGTAGTACAATAGCTCAATGCCATGCTTGGGCCTGGTCTGGGGACCTGGGCATCGGTCGTCCTCAGTGGTTCCTGTGGCTACCAGTCAAGTATCCCTTGAGGGAACAGGCCTGGGGTATTAGGGGAGAAATGTTTCTTCTACTGTAAGCTCCATCCTTCCCTCCTGTCTCACCGCCACGGTCACTGTTATACTGGACCTATGCCGTTGTGTTGGACTTCTTGTGTGCCTATGTGTTCTGCCACACAGAAATTTTGTCATGTTTCCTATGTGTCAAGTAGGTCATCCCCATGGCCTAGATCACTCTGGTTAAACTGAAATTTCCCTTGAAATGGTATATATTTGTTATGAAGAGATTTTTCAAATCGGATATAGCAAATCACATTTTGGTGCCAGATCACAGAATCTAAGGTATAGAAAGGCCCCATTTTCACTGCTTGATCCTGTGTCCCACTAAACTCTTCAGCTTTCATATGAATGCTTTCAGGGATGGGAAACTCATTTGTAATTTCCAAGAATGAACTAAAAGAAAAATAAGAAAAAAAGCATTTCTTGCCTCTTGACTGTTTTCTACAAACTGGTCTGCCTGCATTCAATTCCACAGCATTTCTTAAATATCATTCAAGATCCAGGCACTGAGCTTCATGTGTAAGAAGATAAACAACACCCCATTCCAAACTTTTCAAAGAGGTCTAAGGTCTGTTAGTTAAATATGCACCATCCTTCCTCATAATTATGGTTCCAGAATTACGGTCTCATCATTGTCTTCATCATACAAGGGTGTTTCATTTATGAGAATTTTACCTCTGAAAACATGAACACACAAATGCAGTGATCTAAACATGTTCAACATTTCAAAGATTTATTTTATTTTATTGTTGTGAGAGAGAGAAAAGGGGGAAGGGCCCAGAGCAGTAAGTACATCATTAGTTGTGACATGGTTTTATTCCACACAGGTGGATGTGGGGCTGTGTGGGGCAGGAACCAAGCTGGGGGCCTCCCACATGGGAGGCAGAAACCTTCACCACCATGCCATCCCAGCAGTTACCAGTTGGGTTGCAGTTCAGCCTATGGATTTTCGTGGTCTGGGGCCAGGGATTGAATCTCAGACCTCCAGGTTGTGAGGAAAGCACTCAACCACTGAGCTATCCCGGTATGCCTCAACATTTCTACTCCATATTTCTTCCTGTATGTATGTACTGGGGTAAAAGTAGCTAATAATTGGGGGCTGTTCTCCTAGATGTCCCAGAGTTTTGCATATGCTGTTTGGCTGTGAATTGCAGGTGGTACTGCTTCCATGGGGAATGTTTTAGAAATGTCAATAACACTACACTATTATCCGTATCTTATATTAAAGAAGATGGCAGTATAGAATCATCATCTCATTTAAAGTGACAAGGAATGTTAACCAGTAGGATTTGGTTAAACATGAGTTCTGGACATCCTGAACTAACAATTGAAGCTTTTGAGTAAAATTTACTTATATAAATATGTGCTCCTTACTTCAGTATTCTTGAAATAAGTTAAATATAGAATCTGATCACTTTCTATCTACTATTAAACCCCAAATGAAAGATTTTATTTCAAATAATATCCATCATTTGTTACATTTAATTAAAATTACTGTGTGCTAGAATTTCAGTTTAGTTGAAAGGTTATCTTTATTTTCAAATATGACTACAAAATATAAAACACTCCATTTATTTCTGTGTCCATTTCTGTCTAGATGATGATGTTTTGGTGGAGCAGGCAGATTAGCATCTTTCTATTTATACCTTTATAAAACAAAATTGACCTTTTTATTATTTGTTTTCTCATGTGTGCCTCACATAGGCCCGAGGACTTGAATTTGCTGGTATCTTTGATGTTAAGGCAAGCCCACTTTTGGCCTGTACATTATATAAACAAAACGCTCTACAGTTTGCTTTCTAACAATATTTATACCATTCTAGCATGAGCTTTGCTTATTTGCATGTAAGTCAAATAGATGGGTTGTCTGGAGGAATAGAATTAAGTAAATGAGCCTGGGGATATGTGGTCTTGAGTGTGGCCATCACCTGGCTGACATTACCATTAATAATTAGGGAGTTTCTGATTTCCTATATTTCTGGGGTAGCCTCCAGAGGCCACTGCATCCTTCTCATCTTCTTGATGAAGTTCTCGTCTGCTTCTCTACTTTGGGCTCTTACATTCTTTCCAGCATTAGATCAGACTGGTGTTTATTTGGCTTTAGCTCATCCCTAATCGGTAGAAAGGAATCCTGCAGCCCAGCTCTGGGATAGTAATCAGGTGACTAGGAGACAGCTCCCTCCCCTTCTGCACAGTAGAAGGCAATCAGCAGGTGAAAGAAAGCAATCATTTGGAAGTTCCTAAGCCTTTAAAACTTCTAGTCCTAAAGACTAAAAAAAAGCTGTCATTAACAATTTCCTGTGCATTCATTTACAATCCCCTTTCTCCAAATGCTCCTGATCACAAATTTCTTTCAAAGCCACATGTGTGCATCTCCACACTAGTGGTTGTCACTAATGCAAGTATTTCTAGCACCCCACCTTCCAGAATTGGGATTGCATTTCCTGGTCCCTTGAGGTTGGGCAGGGTCACAGGACTAGTTATGGCCACTGAACCATGAACAGGTTTGCTCTGTTGGACAGCCTTGGTCTGGAGATAATTGTTTCCCACTCCTGAGTACCTGCTGTATGCCTGTGGATTATGAAGTTCTCCACTCTGTTCAGTGGGAACAAGAACCATTCCTGGCCTGTGTAAGCATTGAAGATTTCCTCTACTTTTTTTTTTTAAGATTTATTTTTATTGATTTTGACAGAAACAGAGAGACAGAGAGAAGGGGGAGGGCCCAGAGCAGTCTCCATAGTTCTACGTCATCAGTTTTCTACATGATTTTGTTCCACATAGGTGGGCGCGAGCTGCACAGGGTGGTAACAGGCCAGTGGCTGAGCCGGGGGGCAAGAACCGAACTGGGGAAAGCACACCCCAGTTCAACATATGGGTCTGCATGGACTGGGGTCAAGATTCAATCCTCAGTCCTCAGGACTGCAAAGCGAGCGCTTAACCCATTGAGCCATCCCGGTTTCCTATCCACTTTTTAGGGAGGATATTTCTTTCCCCAGCCTCCAGGTCTTCACATGATATGCTAATCAAATGCTTAACTGAGGACACAAGGGGGCCCCTCAGCAGACCTCCAGTTCTCTCTTTTTCTTGCTCTCCCCTCTAATACCCTGTCCTGCAAATTCTAGCCACCCCGGCCTCCTAGCTCCGTTTTATAACTCAAGAAGGCATCTGAGCTCTACATCCTCCTTTTTTGGAAATGCTCTCTAGACATTAAACTAGTGCAATGGTGGCACTCACCTAATTTGTTTCTCCCTCTCTCAGTAATCATCATACTGTACTGCCTGACCTACAAAGTCTGAAAACTTTCATATATTTTATCTGGTTTTTAAGTTTTTTCAGGTGAGAAGGTAAATGTGATGTTTTACTTCATATTGGCCAGGAGTGCAACTGTGTGACTTATAAAATCCCTTCTAAGTTTAAAGACAACCCTGAAATTTTTCCACAGCCAAGCTAGCATTCTGGTTCTGTCTTTAGAAACTGAAACTGGAGTTCTTAAATAAGTTGGTAGAAAATTATGCTTCATGGCCAGCTAGTCAAAACACTTTGATAGAGCTAGTAGAGTGAAATTTTTATTTATATATATAAATATAATTATATATATATACAGGCCCCCAGCCCAGCTCCCACCCTGTGCAGCCCATCCACCTGTGTGAAACAAATCCATGTCAAAACTGATGCCATACAAATATAATTTTTTTTATGCAAAATAAGTGGCTTTCTACGTCTTTATGGAGCCATAGTAACTGGAAAGGCAACAAATACTTATGCCCAATTGTGATGGGAAGATAATGGGGAGGGGAGATGCAGTTGGGCAGGAAAGGTAACCAGATCACATAATGCAGAGGGTGACAATCTAGTCTATGAGCCCCATCTGGCCGTTTTAAACTTGATCTTAGCCAAAAGGCCAGGAAGTGATCTGGCCCACTTATAATGGAACACTTGTGTCACCATGGACCCCTCATGTGTTGTCTGAAGTTGCTTTTGTGCTGCAATGGCAGTTAGGTATTTGCAAGAGACTGATTTTTATTTTTTTCTTTACAAATCATTTTTACCAGAAATGTTTCTTAAGTAAATATAGTAAAATGTTAAGACTTGACAAAGCTGGGTGTTGGATATATGGATGCTACATTATTCCTTACATTTCTGTTTAAGACTAAAGGTAGTTGGGGAGGAGAAATGGCAAGGGTAGGACTCTTAACAGATTCTAGTCACTAGTCACCTCTCCTCCAGCACCCCTCAACCAGCACCCAAGTATGAGTCTCACAAAGATGGTGGAGACTAAGTATTCAGCCTGTTTCCTATGATCTCTACTGGTACATTTGTTGTATAAAAGCAGATGGACTAAGTTGATAACTTGGCCGGGACACTCCCAAGCTATATGACTTTGGGCAAGTCATTTAACCTCTCTTCTAGCCCAAGACTGGAGATAACAGTACTGGTAGGTAGCTCATAACAATGTCCTATGGATTAAATGGGCCATGTAGATCATATATTTAAAGAGATCCTATAATATAGGTAAGTGCTTGAATTGGTAGCTTTTTACAATGAAGGAAGCTGGTAAAAATAATGAAGTAGATCATTATGAGCTGATATGAAGTGATCTGCAGTGGGGAAAAATATAGTAGAAAAAGGAAAATGTCACAAACACACATACAAAATAAAACAAGGATAAATCAGAAACAAATATATATTTTGACTTTATAAAGAAATCTTGGATTCAGCAGGTTCATTTCCAAAGTTAAGGTCACTTAGTGCATTGCACTGAGGCCCTAGTATCACTCATATAGCATTCCTGCCCAAAATGATAACCTCACTCTGATTATGAGGAAGTAATTTGTCAAACCCAAGTGAAGGGACATTTTAAAAACCTGGCATGGGGAAAGCTGGGATGGCTCGGTGGGTTAAGCACTCACTTTGAAGCCCCGAGGACTGAGGATTGAATCCCGGCTCCGGCCCAGGCGGACCCACATGTTGAACTGGGGTGTGCTTCCTGAATGCAGTGAGGCCCCCCAGTTCAGTTGAAAAAAAAAAAAGAAAAAAACCTGGCTTATATTTAAAAATGTCAATTTCACTAAAGACAATGGCTGAGAAACTTTAGAATTGGGGGAAATGCTACAAAGTATACTATTGGGACAATTTGGTAAAATTTGAATTGTTATTATCTTAGATAATAGTAATTATTTTCTTGAATTTAATCATTATACTGTGGTTACATAAAAGAACATCCTTTTCCTAGGAGATAATGTGTGTATCTGTGTACATAGCAAGGTAAAAAGCAAATGAGGAGAAATGTTAATGGGCGAAAAGCTCCATGAAGTTCACTACACTGAACTTTCCTGAATGACTGAAATGTTTTATAGTTGGAAAAAAAAAGGTAGCTCTCAGTTTTATTATAACAAACAGTATTTTTCTCACAAAAAAGATCAATCTAAATGCTTTACCTTGGTGTATACCTTAAGTGTTAGCCTTCAAAGTGTCTAAGTAAAAATTTGGCTTTTTAAATTAAAATGCAGAGGCTTGCAACCACATTTATTAGAAAAATATTAATACTTGGAAGTTCCCTTCTTTCAAGGTTGAGTATTTGCTCCAGGGCATTGTTCTTTCTATTTTCATCAAACTCCCCTCACCATGGCAAGAATCCCAGCTCTGGGTGCTCACAAGCGAAAGCATGACCGAGTCTACCACAAACTCAACCCAACACTTCACAGGGGTCATGAAGGAGCCCGCAGAGCTGGGCCTATTCTTTCCATCCAGATGTTTCTGGAGCCGGCACAGCTGGGGAAATGAGACACCCTTGGCAGTCACAGCAGTATCTACTTTGACTATGGAACCTGCATTTCACCTTTTCTTCACAAATTTCTTTCTGGAAGCATTGGGATTTAACCGTCTCCTCCCAGCTCCCAAGGCGTTGTCTCGGACCTGCAGCACAGCTGACCGGCTGGAGATGTCATTCTCTGCAAAGGGAGATGCCCCAGCTACGTAGTCAGGGGCAAACACATCAGTTTTCTGCCTGGCCTTGCGGGAGAGTCGCAGCTGAGGGAAGCGCTGGTCCTCCGTCAGATGGGGGTTGATGGCATATTTGCCCCCTGTGGGAGTGGGAAGTGAGTACTGCAAATGAGACAAAGAAAGGCCATTAGAAGGATAGGGGTTCACATTCGTATGCATCATCCTGTTAACATCAAGTTCATGTGACTGCCGTGGATATAGGCAGATGACATCTATGGAGTGAGTCTATCACTCACCACCTACTACTACATGCTAAGCACATGACATGCATCTTCCACTTGAACCTTATCTCAACTTTCATCAACAGATGAAAAACACAACACAGCATTCTGACTACACACCCTCAGCTAAAGACAGAAAAAATGATAAACAGAACTCTAGAGTAAGCAGGTACCATTTTCACAAAGGTGTGTTAGCAATTCTGAAGCAGTAATATATATTCTAGGATTAAGCACATTAGAGAAAATTGGTGTTAATAAGGGTGTCATAAATATGATGAGGGCTAGAATGAGAAAATGAAGTTACAAATTCAATTCTTAATATATAGAAATATAAAGCATTCATGTGTGTATTTATATACATACACATGTATTTCCCATTTCTGTCCACTGTGGGCTGGAAATCAATGAAACTCTAGGACAATGAGCAGCCCCAGTGCCCAGATCTTTCTTTCTAAAAGTCATTCTCCATAAAGACCCAGAGCTGCTCAGAGAAATGGTTGATTCCAGAGCAAGGGCCATATAAGAGATGGAACATCTTGCTGTGCCAGAAAGTAAGAAAGGATGACTGGGACACATCAAAAGGATACAGATGCCAACTTGAAGGGCCTCTATCAATAGTCTGAACATCTAAATAAAAAATGATGGTAATGGATCACAGCCTAACAGACTAAAATAAAAATCTACAAGACCAACCTCATATAAATAAATACAAAAAAGAGGGAAAAATCATCTTTATAGCAAAATGCCAAATAATGAATACAGAAAGGATGATGGAATTGGAAAAATCACCGTTTGGTGATTCAGGCAACTTTAAACATGAGTTTAAAGTTTTATGAGAAACACAATTTACATGCTATTGGAGTATCTTTGTGTAAGTTACTTAATATAAATAATAACTTTACAGCAAATTGTGACAAAGTTTACATATGGTCCACAGATTAGACAGTATTATAAACAATGTTAACTGGTTGGTTTTGATAATTATATTGTGGTTACATAAGAAATCCCTTTAACCAAGCGATCAAAGTTACTATCACCAGTAAACTGGACTGCTGATTATCATTTACCCTGACATAGTACCACCTCTGGCATTCCTGCCAAAAATGCACAACCTGTATCTAACCATGAGGAAATACCAGACAAACCCAAGGGAAGGAACATTCTATAAAGTAACTCACCTGTACTCTTAAAAAATGTCAAGGTCATGAAAAGGTAGGACTTGAGAAACCCCTTCAGTTTAAGAGACATGACAACTATTAATAAATACAATGCATGATCCTAGATTGGATTCTAGACCAAAAAATCCCCTTTCTTGTGCTATAAAGGAAATTAGTGTTAAAGTGTAAATATGGTCCATAGATTAGATGGTGGTATTGCAATAATGTTAACCTCTTTCATTTTGATACTTTTATTATGGTTACGTAAGACAATTTCCTTGTTTCAGGAAGTGCTAAAGTAGCATAAGGATCATCATGTACAATTTATTCTCAGATGGTTTATGGGAAAAAAATTACATACCCACCTACCTACCCACCCTATCCATGGGGGATACATCCCAAGACCAGCAGCAGATGTCTGAAACTTCAGATAGTACAAATTCCTGTATATACTATGGTTTTTCCAATACATGCAAGTACACACTATGATGAAGTTTAATTTATAAATTAGGGACTGTATGAGATTAACTATAATAAAATAGAACAGTTATAACACACTAATAAAAGTTATGTGAATGTGGCCTCTCCCCCAGAATATCTTACTGTACTGTGCTCTCCTGTGATCTTGTGAAGTGAGATAACACAATGCCCAAGTGATATGAAGTAAGGTGAATGACACAGGGATCGTTAGGTAGTGTTAGGCTATATAAGGGTTACCGTATTTTCCGGCGTATAAGACGACTGGGCATATAAGACGACCCCCTAATTTTACAGTTAAAACATAGGTTTAGGCCTATATTCGCTGTATAAGACTACAGCCTCGGAAGTGGGGGGTCGTCTTATACAGCGAATATAGGCCTAAACCTATGTTTTAACTGTAAAATTAGGGGGTCGTCTTATACGCTGGAAAATACGGTACTTGAACACAAGCACCACGATACGGCAGTCGTCGATCTGATAACCGAGCTGCTATACTATGTGACTAACTGGCAGGGAGCATGGACAGCATGAGATTGCATCACATTACTCAGAATGGTAACTCACAATTATGAGCTGTTTATTTCTGGAGTTTTCCATTTAATATTTTCCATTTAATATTTTCACACTGAAGTAGACTGAGGGTAACTAAAGCTGCAGGAAGTAAAACTGCAAATGGGGGGGGTGGGGAACTTCTGTATATAAAATGATAAAGCAAATGTGATAGAAGATTAAAGGAAAAATTTAAGTGAAGGGTAGATGAGAATTATTTGTACTATTTTTTATTCTTGCACAAATCTAACCTCCACCGTATTGCAAATGATCTCCCTCCTTGTGATGCCATTATTATCTGGCCCTTGTTCTTTACTGTCTGGATAACTGGTTATTTCTCATTAGACAGCAAACCCCTCAAACACCTCTCATTAAGGCTCTGCTGTGCACTTACCCCCGTCCATTTTGGTACCTAGATTACAGGCTTTCAGTAACAATCTTGAAGAAATGTTTCTGTCCTCTGTGTTTTTTGATCTTAGTGCCAAAAGATTTCACTTTCCTTTAGGCCCTGCTGTTAGGGGAGTGGGAGACACCACTCACCCGGAGGCCCCGAGGATTCAGCACCTTAGGGTTGCGGGAAAAATGCATATGCAGGGCTCCATCGTCGCTGACAGTCACAGACACTTTCTTCAAGGTCTTGTTTCCACAATGTGAACAGAAGACTCGGCTCATGTCAGAGGTTGTCCTGGAGACATAAAAGGAGGCGCTCTGTACTTGAGGCAGAGGCAGCAAGCCTGTCCCCAGAGCACAAGGTGAGTCATGGGACTCAAAGGAGGGGCAACAAGGAATGGGAAAAGGCTGAACTATAGTGTACACACCATCAGATCAAGGCCACTCGGCCTCATGAGGATGATAGCAGCAAACTGTGGCTACATTTCTCTGAGGGCAAAGGGAAAACAAGTAGCACATAAATATGAAAATTGAACAGATTGTTGTTACATTAATAACAAACTCTTACTGAAATTTGTCAGGCATTATTCTACAAGTTTCACATCAAAACAATCCTATGAGGTTGGTACTATCTCCACTTTACAGATGGGGAAACTGAGGTAAGGCAGTTTGCTCAAGATAACACAGTTAATAAGCGGCAGATAAAAACTCAGGGAGTCTGGCTCCAGAATCAATACTCTTTAACATCCGTACTTTCTCAAGGGGCATATCATAGCTCTAAATGCCTTGTCCCCAGATGTGAGCCTGGGCATTAAGCCAGGAGGTAGTTCTGGAGGAGTCAAGCGTTTATTAACAAATTATATAGGAAATATAAAAGCTGCAATGGCTGAAAGGGTGTGAGTGTTGAGGACAGACCTCAAGGCCTAGCCTCTCTCCTATTGGCTCAAGCACCAGTGATGAACTTGCCAACTGTGTATTATTTCAAAGCAAATCCCAGGCAGCATTCTACCCACAAGCATTTCAGTACTTACTGTTAAATAATGAGGGCTCTTTGCTCCAGAGCCCACATCCTAAATCCTATGCCACTAAGACAAGGACTAAACAATGCCTCCCTTGGTTTGTCAGGTGGGAGGTTACTGGCGAGCTCTGTTGCAGGGGTTTCAGTGCCCTGGAGGGATGATGTATATGTATGAAGGAGGTATATAAGGCAAAGGCTCTCCTTCAAGGAGTGTATGGGACAGGAAGAGAGGCGAGTGGTTCAGCAGAGGACCCTGGGTCCAGGCTGTTAGCTACATACTTGAAACAGCCGTGGCAGCGCAAGATGTAGCTCCGGGCCTCCTGGATCAGCATGCCGTTCACTGCCAGCACGTGCAGCCCCATCTGAAGCAGAACATTCTGCAACCAACAAGTTAAAGCAGAACTGAACTCATAGCAAAACTCAATTTTCTTTTAACACATCTCAAATGTTCTACAACTAAAGAGTTAAAGGAACTTCATAAACCCTGGTTGGGCTCATAAAGGGTTTCTGCTAAGGAAATGTAAGCTTAGGATGCCTCTGCACCCAGGTTTCTCTTATCTCAAGTGCTGAGGTGTGTGTTCATCATTTCGCCAAGGGCCCGCCATTAGTAATCTCTCTTAATAGGAGCACTTATGTTGTCAAAGCAAATATACTCATTTCTGGGTTGAAAACCTTCTCTACTTTCTCCAAGTACTTAACAAAGCACAGAACATTATACATCATTATACATACTGAAAGAAAAGCATCAACGGATCATAAATAGTAAACATTAAAAATTTGTACACTATATGCATTTTGTCACTGTATTATGATTTCCTAGCCTCCAAGCAAACTAAAAATCACCAAAGAGTACAAAGAAAGTTTCTAGAACCATTACACAACGCACCCCTAAATTCCAAGGGACCACTGCCCATGACAGGTATGCCACAAAGCCCAGGGCCAGCCAATGGCCTGTTCCACCCACCTGCATAGCAAAGTCTGTAGTTACACAGCCGACCCGCACGTCATTTGGGACAGTGCACTGTTCCAACTCCCGCTGGATCTGTTTGATGTTGCTGGGGGTGATCCACCCTCCATCATCATCACTATCTTCATCTTTCCTTTCTTCAGATCCATCCTCTTCCTTGTCTCCCTCCTCCTTACTTGGTATATCCTCACCATCATCAATCTGAAACATAACAGAATTCAAGCACCCGCAGCCCACAGGAGCAGCAAAGAGAAGCTAGTGTACTGTCATCAGGAAGAGGTCAGAGATCAGGGCCTTACCAGCAGCTCCTGCAGGTCATGATCAATATTTGGCAAAGGGTTTCTCCAGAACATGAAGGAACTGAATTGTAGGTCCTCAGGTTCACTGGCTGGGAGTCCATGTTCTACTGTTTCTTCTGGGGGTTTAGGCTGAGGTTATAAGGATAATAATTTTAAAACATGAAAATTGAGAGCGTTACAAAATAATATGACATATAAGTCAGATCAGACAGGGACTGTCTGACAAAAACTATGATTGATAATGGTCTGTAAATTTGGTTCACTGTAAATGGTCAATTTATGGAGCTATAACTTGTCGCAGAAAGGACATGAAGAGCATGGTTTGTCTAAGGAATTACCTTTGAGGGCAGATGGAAACCAGAAATGTGTAGAGGAGTTTCTGGGTGCTGAATTGATGAGCTTATTTTAACCTTTAAAAAAAAAAAAAAAAAAAAAGGTGACAGCTCTAAGCAAAGAAATATAGTTTGGAAATTCAACATGGAAGAGTAATTTAAAAAACAAAATATTTTCCCCCAGTTATTCCAAGTAAAAGAAATTCAATATTTTCCCAAAACTTGAAAATATATACAGTCACATGCTGCTTAACAACAGGGATACAGTGCTGGGAAATGTGTCATCAGGTGATTTCATTGTTGTGCAAACATTATAGGGTGGGTGAATTTACACAAACCTAGGTGGTCTAGCCTACTATATAATAAAAACAATTTCAAGTGAATCTCTCATCATGTTAAAAACTAATAAAACAGGGAATGTTGGGATAGCTCAGAAGGTTGAGCATTTGTCTTGCAATGGCAAAGTCCTGGGATCAAATACTGGCCCCAGCCCGTGCAAATCCACTGGCTGAACTACAACACAACTGGTAACCACCGAGCCCTGAGGGCCAGGTTCTCACCTCCCATGGTAAAGGCACCCACCCAGTTCAGTTCCCACCTCATGCAGCCCCACATCCACCTGTGTGGAATGAAACCATGTCACAACTAATGATGTACAACTATGGAGACTGCTCTGGGCCCTCCCCCTTCTCACCTTCTCTCAAACAAATCTTAAAAAAAAGTAAGAAAATAGAATTGAATTATTTTACTCTGTTTCTGAATTTTCAAATTTAACCAACCTTCCCAAGAACCTATAGTTCCAAAGACTTGACACTTGCTAATTACAACATATGGCCTTTATTTAAATCCCCATCCAAACAAAAAAACTTTTTGAAAATAAATTGGGAGACGTAAATACTAATTATTTGACATTAGGGAATTATTTTACTATTGTGTATGTATAATAACGGTTTTGTGGTTACATTTTAAATTAAAGAGACATATTAAGAACATCTATCAGAGAACTACAATACCTAAGTTCAAAATACTGTGAGTTTGAGGTCAGTTTTTGATGAAAATAAACAGACCATGAATTGGTAACTGGAGGCAGAATGAAGGGGGCACTGGGTTCATAATACCACTCCCTCTACTTTTGTGTATCTGATAGTTCTCATAATAAAAGAGTTAAAACAAAACAAATAAATCCAGCAATCCTGATTTACCTTTTCTGGTTCTTGTCTTAGATGTGATACGCCAACAAACTCTGCTTCCAACTGGTAGGTAAGTGCCAGTATTTGGATATCTGTGGCAGAGAGGCTGGGATAGTCTCCAGTTTTCTTTGAAAACTCAGTCACTATAAACAAAAAATTCTCAACTTTAGTTGGCGGCAAAGAGACATATGACCTTAGATAATCATTATGAAAGTATGGAAACAACTTAGGGTCAGTATCCTAAGAAAAACCTCTTAACACTATCATCTGTTTCCTGATCCTAATTATAGTTGAGGCATTTATATTCTCTATCACCAACATTCATACCAATTAGGTTTACCATGACATCTTTACTAAGTGCAGGACAAAATTCATAGAGAATTGTTCAAAGTTAGCATTACATTTGCAAATAGTTAAGGTCCTTATCAAATCTTTGGTATTATGCCAGAATAAAAGATCTCGTTCTAAAAGGTCTGCCAGTTCTAAAAATCTTTGATTCTAATAACCCAGAGTAATAGAATGGGTGACCAAATTCCAAAATGGGATGAAAAGTTAATCCAACCAATAACTGTTGTAGTCTATGATGACACAAGTTATTGGTTACTTTGTAACAAATATTGGAGTTTTTATGTATTAAAGAAACAAACAACCACCCATCTTTAATACACAGTAAATGCCAGCTGTTACTATTATTCTCCTGTGAAACCAACAATGAACATGTACAATAAAATTTTCTGACACATTAACAGAAAGACGTCTTGTGCTACACTGCCACATGAAGCAGTAACTATACTGCTCACATTTCCTAAATAACATATATTAATTAACAGCAGCTATTTTATTGGGCACTTACTATTATACTGTATGTACCAGGCACTGTATTACAAGCTTTTCATTTCAACCTTCAACCAAATCTATGACCTAAGTACTACTAGTATTTCCTCAGAAAGATTCAGGAACTTGCCAAAGATCACACAACTAGTAAGTTGGTGGAGAAAGCTACAGAAGTCACAAACTAATAGTGTAGCTAACATCTCCACTATCAGCCTCTAAACCCTAAAAACACTTCCAATCACCTAGGTCCTAGGACCTTTCT
Source organism: Craseonycteris thonglongyai (assembly GCA_004027555.1). NCBI lineage: Eukaryota > Metazoa > Chordata > Mammalia > Chiroptera > Craseonycteridae > Craseonycteris > Craseonycteris thonglongyai. The sequence goes on from PVKE010017493.1 coordinate 17,371, forward strand.
TGGGCATCACTGCCTTGATCCCTAACAACAGAACAATGTTGACTTGTAAACAAAGTGATAATTGTTTACTTTCAGGACTAATATAAAGCCTACGGACAAAGCAGGGGTTCTATGGAAAGTAACCTTACAGGGTGACCTGATCATGAATTCCTAACTGGGTAGGTAATGTAACTTCTTCAGTAAAAGGTTCGTTTTAAGCAAGCTCTGTCCATTGTTTCTATGCAACTAGGTTAACTAAACACCTTTGAAATAAGCGGTAACCACCCTCCAGAGAGCACATAACTTTAACTATCCTGTAAATCAATCCTCCACCTTGTCCTTTCCCACCTCCATGTAATATTCCTGATGATCCCCCTTAATTTCAAATGCACAAAAGCTGCAGAACTGTTATTCTCCAAAGCATTTGAGATCTTGCTCCACAGAGTATGTCCTCATTTTGGCTCAAGTAAACTCTTATGAACCAAAAAGCCATCCCTCTTTCTGACCCGAGACTGGCCTTCTATATCCAAAACACTTACCACTGTGACCTACTTAAACAAAAAAGAAAAAAGGTGAGAGTGAGAAATATAGGTTCTTCTATTTTTAATCCAAACAAATTTATCAATGCTTGCAAAGTGCTAGACACTATGCTGAGTGATAAAGTCCTCATTTACCGGTAATGGTCCCAGCAACCTCCCATTAAGGCAACTGAGGCCTAGAGTCTGAGTGATATACTCAAAGGTACCGGTATATAGCTGGTAACTGGCAAGGATCCCGACTCCTGATCCAGGAAGACTCGCACGTAGAACGTGCTGTTTCTGTATCAATTGCTAATAAAGTAGTCAGACCCCCAACTCCCACCAGAGCCGGTCAAGTTTGCATCCTGGGACTCAGCCTCGCCATCAACACCGGGGCAGTGGAACTCACCAAGTCGCACGTATTCTGGGAAGGGCTCCTTGAAACGCAGCTCGTAGGGCAGGACAGCCAGTCTCCTGCGCGTGGCCTTGTCCCGAATCTCGCTGACCACATCCCGGACGGTGTAGATGTTCTTCCCAATGTCCTGTAGAGAGACCGGCCCAGTTTAGACCCGCGCTCCTGCAGGGGCCGCCAGCCCAGACCCTGCTTCTCTCTACCGGAATTCTCAGTACCTGCAGAGCCGCGTCCCGCAGGAAAGCCCCGGCATCAGCCACAACGTGCTCCACCGGCGCCATCTTGGCGGAACGAGCCCCCAAGCACGCACGCGCACGGGGCTGGCGTTCACTCCTGTCTCAATCCAGGCCTCGGGGAGCGGGGACTATTCGTGGCGATTTAGCAGCGCCTCCTGGCGGCCGCTCCCGCATCTCCCGGCTCAGGGCTACCCGCGCGCATGCGCGACGCCGCCAGCTCCCAGGGAATGTGGGCAGAGTAAAACCTTGTGGTATATCTTTAAGGGAAATACGCTTCAAAATTCACTCCTTAGCACCTCTCTAATTTTTAAGTGTAAAACCTGTACATATTGTATTCTCAATGTTAAGTGAGTAAATACAGTTTACCTATTTTAATGATGAGAATCCTAAGAGATAGGAACTATTTTACAGTCAAAGGATAGATAGCTACAATACAACGAGGCCCAGCTATCATGGCTTATAAATGGTTATAACTGAGGTTAAGACCCAGACAAACAAACTCGGAGCCACTTTTTAATTCATTATGCTATACCAACGCCTGCTTATGTACCCTCACATCATTTTGAGTAACTTGAGGCCAAGGGTCTCTGTCTTACCTTAATATCCTTGTCCCACCTCCCTAAGCAAGACACATAATTTGCTAGCAAATAATTCCTTGCTGAATCAAACTGAAGGGATATTAGATTTCCGAATTCCCTTCCAAATCTGAGATTCCATCACTAGGAGATCTGGCCTAATATAAATTCATGCTGGTGAATTTTGGCTGAATGTTGACTTGAGTTTTCAGTAATCAATCTTCAGCAATGTTGAATTATTCCAAACCTTTGTGAAGTCTTCACTCCAATCTTATACTTCACTTCTAATTTTATGCATCCTACTTTCAAAAATCCCTGAGGGTCCCCTTCAGCAGTTGCCCGAATTCCTTTTTCTTTCCTAGACGTCCATCTCAACTGTTCTTACCACTTAGTCTCTTCAACCTCTAGAGCCACTGGTTTATGCCCTACCTACCCTGCCTGAAGTAGACTTGTTGAAGGTTTTCTAATTTTCAAGTTTGTCATATCAATGTTTTGTTTTTTATTTCTTGCCTTCTCAGTTTCTCTGCAGAATTTGACATTGCAGATTATCTTCTCTTTCTGGATCTTGTCTTCTTGCCTGACTTTGGTGATACATCATGATCCTGGTCCCCCTACCTCCCCAATGGCTTCTCACCCTCCTTCACGGGATCCCTTCTTCTGCCTTGCAAACAGGATGCCCTCCACAAAACTGTTTCAGCCTCTTTGTCTTTCTAAGCTCTCTCTTTCAGCAATACTATCTATCCTCAAGTCTTCAGCTATCACATTATAGGAATGTCTCTCAAATCTTTAGGTCTAATCCCTGTTTATTTAAGGTGACCAACTTTTTCCCAATGAAAAGGTGGACAGCTGATTCTGGGTGGTGAGCAAATAATGTGAAGCATAGGTGATGTGATGTGGACTTGTACATCCGGAAACTAATTGTTACCAATCAATGTCACTCCAATAAATGTAACAACCAAAAAAAAAAAAAAAAAAAGAAAATCGATTGCACAACCAAAAAAAAAGAAAAGGAGGACATCTAGTATTACATATCGAAAAGGAGGACATCTAGGAGGACACTTTTGGAGGGAGGACAGAATTTCCAAAAGGAGGACTGTCCTCCCTAAAGGAGGATGGTTGGTCACCTTAGTTTATTCTACAACCTAGCATTCTGGGCATGTCCATCTGAAAACTTTTGGCATCTTCACTCAGGAGGAAGGTTATGACTGAAGATATTATCTTTCTTGCTCCAGCTTAAACTTTCTTCAAATGTTAAGGTTTCTATTTTTATTAAAGGCATTATCAACAAAAGCATTCAAGGTAAGAATTTGAGTCATCTTTATTTCTACCTTCACTCTCAACCTGAATGTCTCTTGCTAAACTTTATTGATGTCACTTCTGAAATGTTTGGAGTGCTTGTGTCACCTCTACATTCCCACTACTCTAATCAAGGTTTTATCTCATGCCTACAAAATGTTACTAGACTCAGTGCTAGTATTTCTTCTCTAATCTCCCCTTTAATTGACTGTTCCTGTTGCCTGGAAAGGAAGGGAAGAACTAGAATCCATAATGAAGAGATTTACTGAAATTGGCAGTGATAATTGTGTAAACTCTATGAGGAAGAAGAATGATTTAGATCAGTAGCTCTAAAACTTGAGTGTGCCTCAGAATCACCTGGGGAATATGCAAACACATTGATGGGCCTCACCCTCAGTTTCTGATTTAGTAAGGCTAGGGCCTGAGATTTTGTATTTTTAATTTCCAGGTGATGCTGATGCTGCTGACCTGGAGGATACACTTGAGAACCACTGATTAGGGAAAAAGAAAAAGAATGATCAGGCTTTGAGTAATTTATTTTCTAATAAACACTAAGAATACTTATTAATTCACAGGTATATCTTGGAGATATTGTGGGTTCAATTCCAGGCCACTGGAATAAAATGAGTACCACAATAAGTGTTGTAATCATTTTGCTGGTGGAGGTTCTTGCCTTCAGTATGTGAAAAAGGCAACACCTCTGCAGTGCAATTAAGTGAAGCACAATAAAACAAGGTATGTCTGTAAAAGGTTTCTTGACACTTTGTAGCTTTTGTCATTTTTTATAGCATTTTAATCTCTCTTCTGTTTCCTTAGAATATTAGTCTCCAAGCCCTCTAAAGCCTTAGAAGGACTCTCATTTATTTAACAGATATGTATGGAGACCCAATTTATACCACCATGATTTGGGTGATATAACAGCTATGAACAAAGTGATATTTTGTGTAGCATGTAGGGGCACCTTCAGCGTTTATGACTTTGAAGCTTTATCTTGAAGGACAAGTAGAGCGAAGGCATCAAGGTATGAAAGTCCAAGGGATGTTCAGGGAATTGAGGGTAGTGCCTGTGGTAGCACATGGTAACTGGGGACAGTCTCTCAGAGGTGAAGTGAGCCCTGAAACACTTCATTTTTTTGAGCTCCTGGTTCAAATAACTCAAGCAATGAGCAATTATTTCTGCTTTTCAATGTAGTTGTGAGTCTTCTTTAAGTACGTTAAAAAGTGAAGAAATCTCAAACACTTATGAAAATTGTGTTCACTTTAAGTAGTTTACACTAACAAATTAACACTTTCTAACACATGTAGAAGGAATCAATGTACGTATAACTCACTTGGAGCTGTCAACTTTTACATGTGAGGCTCTTTATGAATGAGAGGGTATTGCTTGTGTGCCAGTGAAGATCTGAGTTCATTTCCAGGACTGAATATGTAGACTCTATGAGACTATATACTTAACCGGGCTAGGGGAGAGAACTTGATGCAGAAGAAACATTATGTGAAATCAATAAGTATTCCTAGAATTCCTCTGGACTGTCCTGGGAATGTTCAGACTTTATCTCTGCCTTTGCCCTTGTTTTTCCTTCTGCCTGAAAATTCTGCTTGCCAACCAATCACTGCTTAGTCTCCAAAAGTGGCTCACTGTCCCCTCTGTAAATGAGGTCTAGATTACCCAAATCAGACTTTTCCCCAATGACAAATTTTAAGTCTTTTTCACCACACTTAAGACACTTCAGTTGTTACTCAATGAGCAGTTATTTCTGCTTTGCAATGTAGTTGTGAGTCTTCTTTAAGTAGGTTGGAAGACAGGGAATGTTTTAGAGGTCTTTTTCCTTAAATGAAAAAAAATTTCTACACTGTACAACCTATAGCAATGAGTTGAGTGCTTAGTACATGTTGATGAAATGTGTTCATGCAACAAATTATTAAAAGAGGCCGCTTATGAGCCAGGCACTGCTTTAGGAACTGAGATATAGCTTCTGTCTTCACAATTCTTGTAGTGAGAAACAGATTGATACATATTACACATATACATATGCACATACATACATACATACAGACACATATGCATATATTTATACAAAAGTCAGATACTGATAAGACTGTAGGAAATAAGGAGAAAAACAAACAAACAGGGAACTGATAGGAGGGTAAGAGATGATTAAAGAGTGATAGGGAAAGAATTGTGTTGTAGAGCCTACAACAGTGCCTGACTCATAAATTAGTAGGCATTGGGGTGCCAGATAAAGCAAACAAAAATACAAATGTTCAATTAAATTTGATTTTAAGATAAACAATAAACTTTAGTGTAAATATATCACATACGCTGTTTGGGACATACATATTACACAGTTGTTCATCTGAAATTTCAATTTAACTAGACATTCTGTATTTTATCTGGCAATCCTACTAAAGAACTCAATAAATCTTTGATGACTTAATTGAGTGGCTTCCTCTCACCTGCATAGTGGGGCTAATAGACCCGCCTCCGGATTGAAGGGAGGAACATATGAAGCGCCTGATACGCAGTGAGTCGTCCATTTATTTGTTTGCTTGGGAGTCATTATACACTTTTACACATAAAAAGGACAAGACGGTGTTCTCCCGGTCAATAGCTCTCGGGGCAGGCCTAGGTAGCCCGCACCTGCCGGTCGGCCAGCCTCTTCCGGGTCAGGTGACCGAGAGCGGGCACGTGACCCGGCCCGAGTGCGGGCTGTGGAAGGCGGAAGTGGGGGACGAGTTGTGCGCCGATTCTGTGACCGCGGCAGGTAGCGAGCGCCGGCGCGGGGGGCGCGGCGGGCGGGCGGAGGCTGCGGGGCGGGCCAGGGACTGCGGGCGGCTCGGGGTAGGCCAGGGGCGGTGCGGCCCGGGTGCCGGGGGGCGGTGGCTTCCTGTGGGAGGGGCCTGGCGCCGCGGTTCCGGCCTCCGAGGAGGGGTGTCCCGACTCCCTCTGTAGCGCGGTGGGCGCGCCACCGGTTGTTCGCGGGGGCTGCTCCGAGATGGGCGCGCGGGCGTCCAGGGCTGCGGTGGCGGACAGCAGTCCCTGCCGGAAGGGGAAGGGAGTTTAGGTGCTTAGGGATGGAGCGGGGTGACCTTTGTGGAAGGGTCGGGACAACTTGGGACTGAACTGGAAGGGGCGCCTGATAATGGGCACAGGACGTGGAGGAAAAGAGGGAGAATTCAAGAAGATGCTGCTTAAACCCTAGCTGAGAGTCTCTTTTTTTTCTCTCCTTTTTGGAAATGGTTGCTGCCCGAGACTTTGATTTCGGTCCCTTTCAGTTTTTAAACTTCAGGATGGATCACAGAATCTTTTCTTGCTTTCGTCACACCCACTTAGCCCTGCTTGGGTAGAGAGTTGTCATTTCTTGGGAACCTAGCTAGCTCTTCTGACCACTGTCTTTTAGGTTTTCCCAGGTTAAATCAACTTTTAGGCTGAAGAAAAAAAGTGTGGGCACTTTGCTCTGGCCATAAAATGGTTTTTAGCCTAAACTATTGAGAACGCCCTTAGCTCAGCATTACCTCAGCAACATAGTAACTGCTGAAACCTTGGACTGATTGTCTACCTATAGTGCTTTAAGACTCTTCCTCTTCAGTTTAAATTATTCAGCTTTCCTTGCCATGTGACTGCTTATCTTGACAAGCTGTAACTAGGTAGGGTGACAGAGGTCTGTGTTGTGTTCCTTAGAACTGATCCGGATCATGATTTTGAGATTAAATACCTATGTGAGAAGCTGTTTATCTATTTTCTTCGTGTTTACTAAAATTTACATCAATGAGTTTAATTTCCTGGATGTAGTATCACTGGAGTGAATGTTCAAACTGGGCATTCACAGGAGCCAGAGTCATTTTGGGTGACAAGTAAGGAAAATAGTTGTTAACTTATGAGTTCAGGTTTTTGGAGTATTTGATAAACATTTTAAAATTGATTTTTGTAGCAGCCCTGTGAGTTAGGTTGGGAAGGTGTTAATTCTTATTTCACAATGAACAGACACGTGAGAGAGTTGACTTGATTTTTTTAAACAATTTATTCCTCTTTCTTGATGACTGGTTTCTTTCCCCTTGCTAGGCTGCAAATCCCTCAAGGGCAGGGATCCTATCTTATTTGGCTTATTTGGCTAGTAGCCTAGTGCCTGGCATGTTGTGGGCACTTTGTAAGTGTTTGGTGAATAAATGAGTTTCTAAAGGTTACATAGCTGTAAATGGAGGACAAGGTATTAGAACTCAAGTCCCGCTCTTCTACTTGCCATTTTCTGTTATTGGTCCAGAGGAAGAAGATAGGCCTGGGGAAAGGCTTGGGTTGGCTTCTCAGTCTCTTTTCCTTTTCCTTTTTTAATTTTTGTATTTTTTATATTTATTTATTTTTGACAGAGAGAGAGAGATACAGAGACAGAGACACAGAGAGAACTGAACTGGGGGAGCTCCCAGTTCAGCATGTGGGTTCACACAGGCCGGGGCCAGGATTCAATCCCTGGTCTCTGGCGCTGCAAAGCGAGTGCTTAACCCACTGAGCCATCCCGGCTTCCCCCTTTTTTTTTTTAAAGATTTATTGTATTGTTTTTGAGAGACAGAAGGCCGGGGGGTGGGGGGTGGGGTGGGGGGGCCGGCCCAGAGCAGTCTCCATAGTTGTAGGTCATCAGTTTTTCAATATGATTTCATTCCACACAGGTGGGTGGGGCTGTGTGGGGCAGAAACTGGGCTGGGGCCGAACCTGGGTGAGAATCAAACTGGGGGCCTCCTGCATGAGAAGTACACCCAGTTCAGTATTTGGGTCTGCCTGGGCTGGGGCCAGGATTCAATCCTCGGTTCCTAGGTCTGCAAAATGAGCACTTAATCTGCTGAGCCATCCTGGCTTTCCCTCAGTATCTTTTACTTAATGAGCTTATACCAACATCTTACTTAATTTTCACCATGGTCCTGTAAAAGTATTGTCCCTATTCTACAGATGAAGAAACAGACTTAGCGAAGTCCTTGTTTTAGGGTCCAGAGCTAGTGAATGACTGAGCAGGGACTCAGGCTCCGACCTTTTATCCTTAGACCCATTCTTTTTCATTCATAGAAACAATATAAAGTTTTATTTAAAAATATTTTTGCAAGTATAAAGAGCATGGCATTTTAAGGAAAAAATAATATATAGATCAGCAAAAATTAGAATGCAGTTGAAGTTTAGAAAACTTTGTTATACTATAGCTGCCTCTTCCTGGAAAAACATGCTTTCATTCAATTAATATTTATAAGCGCCTTTTCTATGCCAGGCATTGTTCTAGAGTTGCACTGTCCAGTGTGATGGCCACTAGGCACATGGGGGCTTTTGAGTACTGACAGTATGCTATGAGTATAAAATACCAGTTTAAGACTTAGTATGAAATAAAGGTAAAGTATCATTGATATTTTATATTATAAATATATTAATATAAATATATACTATAAATGATATTGTAATTTTACTGGGATAAACAGTATAATTGAAATTAAATTCACCTGTTTCTTTTTACTTTTAAAAAATGTGTTTCCGGGGAAGCCGACATAGCTCAGTGGGTTAAGCACTAACTTTGCAGCACCGGGGACCGAGGATCGAGTCCCGGCCCCCGCCCATGCGGAACCATATGCTGAACTGGGAGCTCCCCCAGTTCAGTTCTCACTCTGTCTCTGTCTCTGTCTCTCTCTGTCTCTGTCTCTCCCTGTCAAAATAAGTAAATAAATAAAAATATATTAAAATATGGCAACTTAAAAAAAAATGTGTTTCCTAAAAAATTAAGAATTGTATTGCATAATGCTGTTCTAAACACTGGGAATATAGGATATGATAAAAGCAAATATCCCTGCCCTTGTGAATATTTAGTTGGGAAAGACACAATAACAAAATAACTCAGTAACATGCATATTGTTTTGTAATACAACAAGGAAGCAGGATGTGGAATGTTGGCTAGGTTGGCAGTTTTGAATTAGGGTCTTTAGAGAAGGCTTTTTGAGAAAGTGATGGTTAAGTGAAGATCTGAAAGAAGTAAGGGAAGGAGCCATGTGGCTGAATGGGGACATAGTTGTCTAGGCAGAAGGAACAGAAAATTAAACAGCCCTAAAAACAGCACCACTGGCAGGTTTGTGGACCATCCAGGGGGCCAGCGGCTGGATGGGTATAAACGAGGAGGGATGAGGAAGATGAGGTCAGATAGGTGGGAGTAAGGAAAGACATAGGCAGGTTGTGGAGGGCCTTGCAGGTCATTGTAAGGATGTTGGTTTTCACTCAGTGAGTTGGGACTATTGAAGGGTTTTGAGTGATGGAGAGGACACAATCCAACCTGCCTTTTAACAGGCTCACTCTGATTGCCATGTAGAGAAACAATAAAGAGCAAGACTAGAAGTAGAGAGACATATTTGGAACCTATTACCATGATCCAGGTAAAGGATAGACTGGGTAGTAGTGATCGAGGTGGTGAGGAGAGGTTGGCCCTTGGGTATATTTTGAAATACAGCCCGCAGGGTTTTTGGATGTGGGATGTGAGAGGAAGAAAGGAGTCAAGGGTGACTCCACAGTCTTTGGTGTAAACAACTAGAAGAATGGAATTGTCATTGCAATGGGGAAGACTGTAGTAAGAACAGGGTTTGGGGCCCAGTTTTGTTCACATTGATTGTAAAATGCTTATAGAAATCTAAGTGAACAGATCATTGACAATTAGATAGAGAAGTCTGGAGACAGGCCTGGGCTGGAGATGTACATGGTAGAAGTGGTTAGCATGTGGACAGTATTTAGCGTTAAAGAACTGGGTGAAATCACGTATGGGGTAGTGTGGCTACATATCCAAGAGGAGGGCTTCTAGTTAGAAGTTAAATTTCAAAATAAAAATTTCAGTTTATACTGTTACATGAGTAGGTATTTTAAGTATAGCAAACATTGTATTATGTCTCAGAAAACTTATTTTCTCTCCTTTTCGCTTTTCATTTAAAGACCCTTTTGAAAACCACATGCTGATGGGTTTGTTTGTTCTTGAGGATGCTACTGTTCCAAGTGTGCATCTTTGTAGTGCCGCTGACATCAATTTGAGTGCCAGTTTCTGGAATTGATCTGACTTTCTGGGTTGGCAACTGATTTAGAGATTTCTAAGAAGGGTGGGAAAGAGACAAGTCTGGAAGGATAGGTAATGGATTTTTAATGTTTAAAATAATTGGTTTTACCTACCATGTATTGAATGTATGTTGTTTGTCAGGCATTCCATTATTTTATAGATTTGAAACAAACAGATCCTCGCTGAGGTGAAATGACCCACGTGAGGTCATGTAGCTAAGACAGAAAGGAAAGAGCTGGGGCTTTCTGAGGGCAGGAAGAAAAGGGAAGATCTTATTTTCCTTAAAAAGAATCAACTGAATCTTATTTAGGAGGTTGCAGACCCCTGCTCGCCCCCTCTCCACCTCCCCCAGCTTACAGACATTCAGTGATTTAAGTCAAGTATTAATACCTACTTCTAGGAAAACAACAAATACCAAGGCTTGGCAGTCCTGATCTAGGGCAGGTCCTCTTCCTCTGTATCAGCCATGCCTTTTGCTTCCTGTTTTGTTGTCAGTTCTGTTTTCCAGTCTCTTTTATTATTAGCCTGTAATTCCACTGTGCTTCTAATGATAAGGCCTCCTCCATCCCTCTCTCTCTCTGTTTATGTGCTTGGTCTTTGTACAGATGTCATTGGGCAAAGTTCAACTCTGTTTGATTGTTTTTCAATATGGGCATTTGGGGAGAGTGGAAAGTAACTCAGTGTGGGCCAAGAAAGAAGTATTGGTGTTGGAAAGAATTGGAAAAGCATGAGAGTGTGAAGGAACAGACCCTTTTCTCCCACATCTTTCAGGAAGTAGAGCCAGGGTGGATCCATAGTTATAGATTAGAAGCTCTGCCTGTTTCTACAAATGGTTGATTAAAAATAAAATCTTGGTGCTGGTGAGTAGTTTTGCTCTTCCCTCACTCATTTGCTACACAGCCCCTTTCATCTTGAGATCATTGTTAAGTGGTTTCTTGGCTGGGTCAAGAATTTCAGGAATCGCAGAGCCTGGATTATAGCATCAAGAACTAGTTTAGCTTGTTATTAATACTTGAAGAACGCTTCCTATGTGCTGGCTGCCTTACCTCATCTCATTTAATCCCTACAGTAAGCTTATAAAGTAAGTACCAGTATTAGGTTCATTTCATAGATGAAGAATTGAAATTTAGAGAGTGTAGGTGTCTTGCCTAATTATCACTCAGAGGCTAGTAGGTGGTTAAGCTTATTTGTCTCTAAAAGATTGACTGGTTTGAGAGGTTCTTACTGAAGTTGGGTGATAAGAACAATCAGGCACTTTAGATACTGTAAGAGCTATCATTTGCTAAATCTGATATGTGGTTGCTTTCTCTTGCCAAAAGTTCTTTGAGTATATATTGAACAGGGGTCTCTCTTTTTTTTACAGAGAGAGATAGAGATACAGAGTCAGAGACAGAGAGAAGGGAGAGTGCCCAGAACAGTCTCCATAATTGCACATCATTGGTTTTTCCACATAGTTTCATTCCACAGGTGGGCCGGTGTTTCGCCCCGGTGAGAACTGAACTGGAGGCACTCCCCAGGTCAGCATATGGGTCCCCACGGGCCGGGGCCGGGATTCGATCCTCGGTCCCCAGGGCTGCAAAGTGAGCACCTAACCCACTGAGCTATCCCGGCTTCCCCAAACAGGGGTCTCTTAAAGCAGGATACCTGAACTCCAAGAGGGCAGTGGCCCGATGGTATTTACCTTTGTATTCTAGGGCCTTGTCTATGAGCATTTGTTGAAAGACTGATGCTGGCCCAGGAGTGGACAGAGTGAATAAAAGGGGCCTGGAGTGGGTACTGTCAGAATGCTGTTTGCCTACCTGCTGCAGGTACCCTTGACGTTTATAGACCTCTGGTTTCCAGAATCATCACATCCTAATCCAGGGGTTGAATTGTCCATTGACTGATGAATGGATAATCAAAAATTGGTCTATCCACATAATGGAATATTACTTTGCCATAAAAAAGAATGAAGTACTGATATATGCCAGTATGGGTGACCCTTGAAAATGTGCTGAGAGATAGAAGCCAGACACAAAGACCACATGTTATATGATTCCATTTATTTGAAATGTCCAGGATAGGCAGCCCCATAGAGGCAGAAAGCAGATTAGTAGTCATTAGGGATGGAGGCATCTTCTGATACCAGAGTACCATATGTTAATTCAGCTTTCTTTTATGTTCTCCTTCCTTTTTTGATCTCAGGTATTTCAAATATTTTAATCAAAAAGGACTATAATAGACCTTTATTGTTTCTGTGGATGTCTCTGGAAACTAAACCAGTAGGTGGACCATGGACATACTTAATTTGGCTCAGGAATTACTATGCTAGCTAATAGTTTCTTCTCTCTTTTTTTTTTAAGATTTATTTTTATTGTTTTTTGACAGAGAAAGAGAGACATAAGGAGAGAGACAGAGACAAGGGGGAGGGCCCAGAGCAGTCTCCATAGTTGACAGCATTAGTTTTCCATATAGTTTCACTCCACAGGTGAGCACGGGGCTGCACAGGGCAGGAACCAGGCCAGGATCCTCCTGCATAGGCCCTGGCAAGAACTGAATTGGGGTTACACCCAGGTTCGTCATATGGGTCCACATGGGCTGGGCCCGGGATTCGATCCTCAGTCTCCCGAGTGGTCTCCCGAGTGCTTAATCAGATGAGCCATCCCAGCTTCCCCTAATTTCTCTTTTAACAGCCAGTGGGTTATATGTAAAGAAAGCTGGGTTTTGTTTTTTTTTTGGTTTTTGTTTTTTTGAGTTTCTTACTGAAAATTAAAGGTGAAAGGGCATTCTTTGTTCCCTTTAGGGAGGAGCTGAGAAACCTCAGAAGCTGGTTCAGGTTGTAACTGAGCAGCTGCCCTTTGTCCAACAATGATACCCATGCAAGGCCTGGGACATGCCTGCATCACTGTAGGGAAGAGGAAGAACTCATACTGGAGAAAGGTTCTAGCAAAGTAGAAAAGGAAAGGGAGGTAATGAGGAGGAAGATGGTAAAGCTTTGCTGGGAAGACTGGAAGATAGGCTACCTGTTTATCTTTCTACTGTAGCCCTTCTTGCTTCATCCTGTCACTTGTCATTGGAATAGATACATTATTTTCAAATTCTCAAAACCTAATCAAGTTTTGTGTTAGTAGTACATCAACACATTGTTTTGAAATAGAGCTTGAAACAAATATTTTTTTTTTTTTTTTTTTTTTTTTTTTTTTTTTTTTTTTTTTTTTTTTTTTTTTTTTTTTTTTTTTTTTTTTTTTTTTTTTTTT
>PVKE010017494.1:0-30677 GCA_004027555.1 Craseonycteris thonglongyai
TCATGGGGATTTAAAGTACAGCACAGAGAATATCGTCAATAATATGGTAATATCTACACATAGTGCAAGAAGCATACTAGGCTAGTCAGGGGACTCAGTTCTTAAAATAAATAAATGTCTAACCACTATGCTGTACACCTGAAATTCATGTAAAATAATATTGAATTTCAAAATAAAGTATTAAGAAAAAGAAATTGAATACAGGTCCAAGTCTGGCTACTTAATAAATCTGCCTTTCCCAAACCCTCTCTCTCTATTTAAATAATCTGCCTAGAAAACCATCAAGACTAATTTCCTTATGACCCACTTTTCTTTATTATCAGTCACCAGGAGAGGCCCCAAGACTCCCAAATCATCCCCTATCACCTGGACTCTTGTCTCTATATACTCTGTATGTCCCTACATTGACTCCTTTTCCTGATTTCCAAAATCCTTGAACTGTCCTCTGGAATTCATAGTATATCATTAGCAAAATATCCTATTACACAAATGGAAATCTACCACTCTTCTAGGACCTCTTCTCTAGCTCCAATCCTTTCAAATAATGGCTGTTTTTCTCTCCCATGTCTCATATGACTAGGCCCTGTGGTAAAGGCCTATGGTAGTTCCTTGTTCCTCATTGTCATTTCTGAATTATTCTGTCTCCCCTCCCTAAAATCTCTTGCTTTGAATCTCATGCCACTAGACCATATCAGTAATTATCCTCTCCTCATTGTAACCATTCATAAACCCCCAGAATAAGTGCTCTCATTCTGAGGGCTGTTACTCTCTCCAACACCTCTTTTGTCATTATCTTTGGATTTTAATATCTACATAAACGATCTTTCCAACACCTTGGCCAGTCAGTTCCTTGATCTCCTCTACTCAAACAATCCTATGCTCCATCTTATCGCCCATTTATTCCCTTGGAATTACTCTAAAACTCACCCTTTCCACTAATCACACACACCTCTCCATATTCTCAGTTTCAAGCACTTTATCCCTCTACACCTCATACAAGCCAGGGTAGTATGTGGTCCACTTAATTTGAAACCACAGAAATAAAAACACAAGCATTTTTTAACTTCTCAAAAATAATCACTTTATCTACATTTATATTTAAGATAAAATTTACTTCTTTTAAATGGTAATATTTTTCAATATACAGGGTCCAGCAGAAATTACCCCTAGCTGGTAATCTACACCAAATCTTTTATTATGAAATCACAAGCATGTAATTCTGTAACATAGCAATATCATACTCAAGTACACTATCTGACTTTTTAAGTGAAATGTTCAAACTGCTGTCCACCTCATGCAAGACAAAGAAAGCTGTAAGACGTTACTGCATTATGGCGTTTTTCTGCCACACCCTGTATAGTTTATATGTGTGCTATCTACTTCTACTTACTTTTCTATCCCAATTTGCTTTCAAAGCTTTCAAATAAATAAATAAATAAATGTATATACATATATTTATCCCTTAATTGACTATCATTATTTTTTAATCCACTGACTGACTGCTTCATCCTTACCTGAAATGACAAGGTCTAGAAAAAGTTAGGCCAAGACCCTAACTGGATGAGTGAAGTATCAAGAGAGATGGGGCTCAAATAACAGACACATTTCTTTGCGTCATGCAAGTATTAGTTGTAATTACAGATAAAGAGGATGAATAAACAACACAAAAATTCATACCCAGAAGTCCTATGGCCAGATTTCACAAGGTACAACCGGATTTAAATATTATAGAACAGAGACCTATCCTTGATACAGAAGACACAGGATTTGAAGTTTCTACAGATTTATCTTCAAGCCTGCTATGGAGCCCATGCAGTAAATTTGCATCTCATATATTATTGAATTTTCAGTTCTGAAATTTCCATTTGATTCTTTCATATGGTTCTATTTTTCAGAGAAGAAAGAACTGTCTTTCCATCATTTCAAGTGTTCATTTTTATGTCATGGAGCATAGATATAATAGTTGCTTTAAAGTCTTTCTCAGATAATTACATCATCTGGGTCATCTCAGGGTTGGCATCAGTTTATTCTCATTTCTCTTTAAAAATATCCAGATTTTCCTGTCTGTCTGTATATCAAGAAATTTTAGATTATATCCTAGGCATTCTGAAAATTGGCTTATGAACTCTGGATTCTATTATCATCTTATGGACAATTTGATTTTTTTGTTTAAGCTTAGAATGCAATTCCATCTATCTTGCCTTCCATGGGTGGTAGTTCCAATGCCAGTTCAGATTTCAAAGCCTTTACTATGTTATACGTGTTTATCCTCTGTATGTATCACTCAGAAGCAAGACTGGAATTGGAACCGTGGTTTATATTGTAGTTCAGTTCTCTATGTCTTTGCTGGGTCTGCTCTGTGCATGTGGAGCTCATGTGTGACGTAGGATCTCTGTGAGCTCATACTCAAAATTAGGGAATCTTCTTGCAAATCAGCTCTCTTCTCTTCGAGATTTCCCTAGCATGCTCCTGTTTCCAAGGGCCTCTTTCCCAATTCATCTGTCTAAAGATACGGTTTTCTCTCAGTTTAATGTGCCTGCGCCATCATGGCAATGCTATTTTTTAGGTGGACTTGGTCTCAGGACAGGTGTGAGAGAAAAAGAAAAGATTCCTTTTCTTTGTCCTCTGACTAGAAATAGGGGTTTCTCTTCAAGTTTTGCTAACTGCTATATTCACTGTGTAATTCTACAATTAGCCCACCATTGGGTCAAAGCTGGGTTATGGAAAGAAAAGAGAAAAAGGTAAACTCATCATTATACAGACTATTATTTTTAGTTCTAATCTGTCAGAGAGAGAGGCTTACTGCACCTTGGCTTATCCATTGCATTATACCCATTTCTCAATGTACTTTCACCTAATGGCTTTAGAAATTGCACTGTGGTGAGTTTCTAAACCCCTTATTCTCCCAACATTTCTTATCAACTGTGACCCTTCTATAAGGGTAAACTTTCCTTCCTAACTATTTGACTATTCTGGAATATAATTTAAGCAAAAAAAGAAGAAGAATTCTTTAATTTACCATGATTTTCAAAGTAATAAACCATGCTATGAGATAAAGTTGTTTTTTTTAAGTATTACATATTTTTGGATTTTTTTTCTTTTAAGATTTACTTTTTTATTGTTTTTTGACAGGGAGAGAGAAAGAGAGAGAGAGAGAGCAGGAGAGCGAGAGACAGAGACAGAGAGAAGGGGGAGGGCCCAGAACAGTTTCCATAGTTGTATATCATAGGTTTTTCCACATAGTTTCATTCCACAGGTGGGCTCAGGGCTGCACAGGGCAGGAACTGGGCTGGGGTCTCTCCCTGGTGAGAACCAAACTGGGAGCACTCCCCAGTTCAGCATATGGGTCTGCACGGGCCGGGGTCTGAGATTCGATCCACGGTCCCCAGGGCTGCAAAGTGAGCACTTAACCCACTGAGCCATCCCAGCTTCCCCTGGATTCTTTTGTGTGTATTTCAATCTAATGTAATCATTATTTTTTAAATCTATTTTTTATGAAAAATTTCAAACATATACAAAACTAAAAAATAATAATATAATTATTAGCCTACATACCCATCACCCATTTTTAACAATTACCATAACATGGTCAATCATTTTTCATCTATTCTGTCGCTACTCCATTCCTTCCCATTCTTCCTTGCAGTATTAGAAGCAAATCCCAAAAACTATATATCTGTAAATACTCCAGTATGAATCTATAAAGTACAAAGGCTTTTTAAAAACATAACCACAATATCATTATCATACCTTTAAAAGTTAAAAAAAGATGTGTAAGAAGTCTACACACAAAACATTTGAGAGAAATTTTTAAAGGCCTAAGTACATGAAGGTATAAAGTCTCAATGCTGAAATATGTCCAATATATCCAAATTGATCTACAGATTCAGTATCAAGCTAGTCAATAATAATATTAAATAGTAAGTACTAAACTTGCTTAATATTAAATAAGGAGTTTATGAAAGTGATAGGCTGTGTATAAAATTTGAATTGAAATTCAAAGGACCAAGAAGAACCAAAGCAATTTTGAAGAACAAAGTTATTAGATTTAAAGCTATAATAACTAAAAGAGTAGGGTACTCAAACAGAACAACAAATAGAATATAAAACAAAAGAATCCAAAAACTGGGGGAAGCCGGGATGGCTCACAGGATTAAGTGCTCGTTTGCAGCTCTGGGAACTGAGGACCGAATCCCGGCCCCAGCCCATGAAGACCCATATGTTGAACTGGGGTGTGCTTCCCATGCGGGAGGCCCTCAGTTCAGTTCCTGCCACCCAGTTTGACCCCTGGCTCAAGGGGTCATGCCTCCCAGGCAGGAGGCCCCCAGCCCAGTTCCCTCCATGCATGACCCCCGACCACCTGTGTGGAACAAAACCATGTTGAAAACTGATGATGTACGACTATAGAGACTGCTCTGAGCCCTCCCTGTTCTCTCTGTCTGTCTCTGTCTCTGTCAAGAAACAATAAAATAAATCTTAAAAAAAAATCCAAAAACTGACCCATAAATAAACCTGAATTCGTTACTTAAATTACAACAAAGGCACTACTGAATTAAAGTAGAGAAAAGATCTTTTCAATAAACTATGCTTGAGCAAATAAATTTCTATATGAAAAATGAAATGAAGCATGAATCCTACCACATGCAATGCATAAACTTAAATATAAAAGTTAAAGCAATTACATATACAGAAATAGATATGAAAACATTTTCTTGGTGTTAGGATAGGCAAAGATTTCTTTTTTTTTTAATTAATTAATTAATTAATTTGTTTTTATTTATTTATTTATTTTATTGTTTTTGACAGAGAGAGAGATACAGTCAGAGACAGAGAGAAGGGGGAGGGCCCAGAATAGTCTCCATAGTTGCACATCATTGGTTTTTCCACATAGTTTTATTCCACAGGTGGGCGTGGGGTTGCACAGGGCAGGAACTGGGCCGGGGTCTCACCCCAGTGAGAACTGAACTGGGGGCACTCCCCAGTTCAGCATATGGGTCCACACGGGCCCGGGGCCGGGATTAGATCCTCGGTCCCTGGGGCTGCAAGGTGAGCGCCTAACCCTGAGCCATCCCGGCTTCCCCAAAGATTTCTTAGAACAAAAGGCAACCAAAACAGAAAAACACTAACCATAAAAGAACACTTTGATAAAACAAACTTATTTAAAATTAAGAAATTATCTTAATTAAGATAACACTATTAAAAGAATGAGGAAATATGAAAGACAGCTTTAATACTTAATTCAACAAAAAACTTATCCTAGAAATAAAGAACTCCTAAAAATCCATTAAGACAGATAAACCAATAGAAAAATGGGCAAATGACAATAACTGGCATTTCTCAAGAGGATATCTAAATGGTCAATAAGCATATAAACATGTACTAAACCTTTTAAATTATAAGGGAATTATGAATTAAAATTACAATAAATTCTCACTACATATACAAGAAAAGAGCTAATATTAAAAACCCTAATAGGGGAAACCGGGATGGCTCAGTGGGTTAAGCATTCACTTTGCAGCCCTGGGGACTGAGGATCGAATCCCGACCCCAGCCTGTGTGGACCCATATGCTGAACTGGGGACTGCCCCCAGTTCAGTTCTCACCGGGGTGAGACCCTGGCCCAGTCCCTGCCCTGTGCAGCCCCAAGCTATGATTAACTATGTGAAAAAAACAATGATGTGCAACTATGGAGACTGTTCTGGGCCCTCCCCCTTCTCTCTGTCTGTCTCTGTGTCTCTGTATCTCTCTCTCTCTCTCTCTGTCAAAAACAATAAAAAATGAAATCTTAACAAAAAACAAAACACCCTAATAATTTCAAGTGTTACTGAGCATGCAGATCAAGGAGAATTCTTATGTATTGTTGGTGGCAGTGTAAATTGATTCAACCACTTTGGAAAACGAGGAGCATATACTAAAGCTACGCACCAAATAGCCTAACCCAGCCATTTCACTCTTGGATATGTACCTAACAGAAGTACATACATATGTAAACCAAAAGACATGTTCAAGAATGTTTACAGCAACACTATTCATAACAACCCAAAACAGACAAATAACCCACAACAGAAGAATAAACAGTGGTATACACATACAAATAAAATATTACAAAGCAATGGAAAAGGATACACTATTGCTATATGAATCAACATGGATGACTCCTATACACCAGATGTTGATCAAAAAAGACAAGACACAAGCAGTTTAAAAATAGACGATACTAATAAGTAGTGAATGAACTGAGAATAAGTTACCTATGGGAGTTCATGATGACTGTCAGAGAACATGAAAGAAGGTCCTGGATTGAGAAAAAATGTTCTACATCTTGATCTTGGTATTGGTTAAGTGAGTATAGACTTCATAAAATTTCATCAAAATGGGACTCAGTATTTATACACTTCATTATTGCATGTTTTAATTCAATATAAAAAGTTTTTAAAAGTTAGCAATAGTGTATCAGCCCTCTGATTTTTCTAAAGATTTATTTTTTTATTACGGTACTTTTGACAGAGAGAGACCAGAGAAAAGGGGGAGGGCCCAGAGCAGTCTCCATAGTTGCACATCATGACTTTTCTACATAGTTTCATTCCATAGGTAGGGTCAGAGCTGCGCAGGGCAGGAACTAGGCAGGGGTCTCACCCCAGGGAGAGCTGAACTGGGACACACCCGGGTCCGCATGGGCCAGGGCCAGGATTCAATCCTGGGACCACACAAGGCTGCAAGATGAGTACTTAACCCACTGAGTCATTCTGGCATCCCTGATTTTTTAATTTATTTTACTTATTGGTGAAATTGAAGTCTAGTAGAACTTGGTTTCTACAACAGTGTGCCTCTTACTTGGGAAATAACCTTTTTCAGTACAATTAATGAAGAACTGTCTTGATATGTGGATCCTTCGCACATTACGAGGACAATAGAAAGTCTAGCTTAAAGTTAGATTTATCCCATATTCACAAACTAGAAAATACTAAGATGGATTTTTTCTTTATGTAAATATAATTGATTGATTTTTCTATATTAAGTTCCAGATCACTAGTTTGTATTTGGCTAAAAGAGGTAAGAAAACTCAAAGTTTCTCAGGTTAAGTATCTATATTTCATTTTAGCTTGAAATGAAAACAGCAAATCAAGGCATATGGTTGTCATAATGAAATAAATTTTAAATATATGGTGTTTAGAACATAATGTCTAGCACACAGTAAATGCTCAAAAATGTCTGCAATTAGCAATACTATTTTGAGAAACACTATAATATTCCTTCTTTGAGTCTCCTTCAAAATATAATAAATTAAATTTAGTAAAGCCAGATCTATTTAAAAAACATATTTAGAGTGGTAAGGGGACACCTATGCTTTTAATGAGATGAATTGATGTGAACATTATGTTAAAGAAAAGTACAAGATTGATGAAAATTTAATAGACTACAGCTGAAATTTGTTAAATTTCCAAATTATACTAATTGGTATTTAACTATAATCTTATGATTAAAATAATTGATGAGATCATCAACAAGAATACTATTACTATTAATATAAAGATCTTATCTTTGCATAGCAGTTTTTACACTTGCAAAGTTCTATTTCATCTCCACATTATTATAACTAAATCCATTTTATAAAATACTTACAAGTCATAACTTATTAAATCCAGTAAAGCATCACAGAAAAGAGTATCTGAATTAGTGATCACAGGGTTAAATTAATCATACACCACCCAATAAAAATTCCGGTTCAATAACAGTACTACCATGTAAACAGTGAAAGAACTTTGAAAAATACAAAAATACAAAAAATAAAAGTGTATTTTTAATGGAAATAAGTAATAACTTTAAAGCAACACTATTTGGACATAATTTCCAGGTTTGGGGGTAACTACTAAAGACACTTCTTTAAACTTTTTACTCGGAAATAATTTCAAACTTCTAGAAAAGTATAAGAATAGTTCCCAAAAAAAGTATATAAATATATATATATTTTATTGAGATTCATCAGCCACTAACATTTGCATAATTTCCTTTATCATAAATATATTGTCTGAACCATATGAGAAAAAGTTATTCATAGTATGCTCTTTTACCTATAAGTACCTTAATGTGTTCCTCCTAAGAACAAAGACATTCAACCATAGTCTTAGTTCCTAATTTTAAAAAATTTAAAAATTATACAATATTTTAATTTAATGTCTAATTGTCAATTTTTTTCAACTGAACAAGTAAAGTCCTTTAGGGCTTTCTCTCCCTCCAGTATATCATCCAGGCCAAAGTCATGTATTGTATTTAGTTGTCATATCCCCTTAAACTCGTTTAATCTGGAACAGTTTTCCTCAGCTAAATACCTTTTAAACTAGCTAAATACCTTTTAAACTATTTGAACTTTACAAGGTATTCTGTAATATAAGATTTTAAAAGTTGGCTTCATTAGCATATACATAGGGAAGTTTTTAAAAGAGGTTCAGTGGAATAGTGGAAGAGTTTCAGAAGATTTAGATAAGAATATGCATTCCTATCAAAGAGCGACTTTTACTATATAGACATCAGTATATTTACATTTTAAAGCTTTACAATGAGGAGGCTCCTAGGTTTCTTTGAGATTGCTAATTCTTAGATTGGTGGTTTATCTAGTCTCTTAAGGTTTAAAAAAATAACAATATATAATCAACTTAGACAAATCTGGCCAAAGATTTGATGATTATCTATAAAGAATGGATCTAGAGAAAATTACTGTTTAACAAAATTCTCTCCTACAGTTAACACAAATACCCAAACCCAGTAAGAAAAGCCTTTAAAGAAACTGGAATTATTGTGATTGTGAATAGATATAATAGTTATGAGAGCTATAACAGATTTTGTTCTTTCACTCAACAAACACTGACTGTGTGCCAACTGTGTGCCACAGGTGTGGCAGCTACCCAGGGGATCCAGTATTTAAAAAAAGAGGCATGGTACCTACCCTCAGGAACTTATAATTTGTAAGTCTAAGACTCCTTTCAGATAAGAAAGGTATTATTTTTCCCTATTTTGATTGTGAGGCAACTAGGATTTAGTCCAAAGACACAAAAATATTAAGTGTTCTAGAAGGACAAAAAAGGTAGATAGTAAAATGATGGTCTTTTTATCTCCTAATACAGGACTTAACCTGCCTGTGCCAGACTGAAGAAGAGCTCCTTAAGATCATCATCCAAGCCTTATGCACACCGACTCCAAAAGGGACCGTATGCCTTCATCCCCAACTTTCTAACTTCATTCCATGGGTCAGTCACCAACTAGTGTCCAAATAATACATGAGTACTTTCACTTAAAAAAATAACAGATAATCTCCATACATTAGGGGAAAAAAGCAACTGTAAAAAAGGTATAATTGTTTAAGTGCTTAAGCTATTATAGTAACATGAAAACCTGGTAAAAACTGGGAATACGGTACTAATTTTCTTTCTATGTACATTCATTTAAGAAGAAAACTAATAGGAGAATCAATTTCTCTTGATTTATTTTCTATTTTAAAACAGCAAAATAGGTCAGTCTAATGAGAATATGGGTTACACTTTCCAGGATAAAAAAAAAGTGTAAGTCAGTGAGAATTGATACCAACTCCCACCTCCTTCTCATTTTTTCCCATTCATCTCTTAAACTTTAGCATCCAATCTATAAATACTTCTCCAAGTATGTAAGCAGAAGTCAGTTAATTTATTCTAGAAAAGGTAACACAATAAATATTTTGGCTTCTTGGACCCTAAGGTCTCTGATGCAACTACTTAACTCTTTCCCTATAGCTTGAAAACAGGCGTGTACAATATGTGAAGAGTAAAAATGACTTTATTCACAGATGTTGAAGTCTGAATTTCATACAATTTTTTCTATCACTAAATAGTATTCTTCTAAGACTTTTTTTCCTACTCATTTAAAAATGTAAACACGATTCTTAGTCCATGGGTCCTAACAAAACAGGCAGCAGGCTAGACTTGGTAGCATGCAGAGACCTCTGATAAAGAGACTCACTTGTAAACTGGAGCTGCAGGAAGTGACTGCCCTTCTTTACCTTAATCAACTGATTCTTTATCTCTAAACCTAAAATCTGACAAAAAATAAGTATTTCTTATTCTACTTTTCAGTCACTTGCAAATTACCCTTCTTTATCTGAGAAAAAAGACAAAAAGTTTTTTCTTACTTTTGAGCAATAACTGAAAAATTTCAGGAACTGCTGAAAATACTTTGTATCTAGATATCATTTATCTTAGCAATAAATAAGTTTTTATTCCTCCTAAGAATGAAAATTCTAAAGATAATTTAAGACTATTGGGAAGATAACAAACAGGTCGTGCCCTAAATATTTTTATAATACTTTGTCCTATGCCCCTTACAAGGAGATTTCAACCCTCACTATACCCAATACTTATTTAAAAAACAAAAAAAAAAGAAAAAAATATGGCATACCTCTGAGCTCAAAATGAAGATTGAAGGTAGCTAGTGAAACTCACCAAGTTCTAAAGATTCATCTAAGAGGAATGCAGAATTTTCCAAAGGCATCTTACACTGTGACAGAATCAGCTTCTAAGTTTCAGCAGCTTCACAGAAAAAAAATAAATAAATAAAAATTCTGTAAAACAAAGGCAGTTGTGGAAGTGTTAAGCAAATTCTAAGTAACTATACCTCTAGTATATTTTTCCCTTTCATGTACACAGCATTAATTGGGGCCTCCTCTATGCCCGGAATTGGGGATGCAACAATGATCATGTTAGATCCCATCAACCCCTCTGGGAGCTAACTCTGTAGGGCAAATCCAAATGGGATGAAAGATTTTAAGAACCCTGATGGTATGAAAAGTATGGCAGAGACACAAACCAGTCTGGTGGAAATTGGACAGAAAAGGCCCCCTAAGGGAGGGGCATTTAATACAAGCATGAGTAGGTTCTGGACAAATAAACCAAGGGGAGAGGAGAGAGAAAGAACACTTTTCAACCAAAGGGAACAGCAAGGTCAAAATGCCAGAGGTAGAAGAGAATATGGCATTTGTGTGGAAGTAACAGAAGTGTGGCTGTTCAAAGTAAGAAAAGGGATGAGAGAAAGTATCTCTCAGATGAGATGGGCGAGGAAGGTAAGAGGTAAAGCAATTTGCCCAGAGGCACACAGTCACAGAGGACTGAAAAACAGAGCCTATTTTAAACCCCTTACCACTTGACTACAATATACTAGCCATTCCAAAGCTCTTCCCAGCCCATAATCTCAAGAATCTGAGAGAAAGGGGACTCTTAGGAAGGAAGCTGAGGGTAAGTTCTTGTGGAGGAAGATCCTTTTCAGGGACTGAGGGAAGGCTGCCTTGAGACAATAGCCAGCCTCCCTATGGATGGATGAACTTCAATTAACCAAGGGCCCTCCTGCAGAATGATGGGAAAGAAGTCTGTCTCAGCACCATTCTCAATTACTAATTATTAATAACAGTAACCAAACACTTTACCTTGTATTTCTAGTATGATTTTATGAAACAGTCTAATCATGGCCATTATTTTTATTGCTAATTAAAATTAAAATTATTAGAATTGTTAAAACTTGTTACTATTACATTAAAAGTGTTTTAATCACCTTTCTATCAGAAAAGTGATCTATCAAAAAAGTGATCTATCAAAAAACTTTATAACTTATTTTTTTATGACCTGGTATTTCATTTCATTTAGGGTAATGGTTTTAATGTCTTGTTCAATATTTTTTAATTTTTATTAAACTTATTGGAATGACACTGGTTAATAAAATTATATAGGTTTCAAATGTACATTGCTATAATACATCATCTATATAGCATTGCATGTTCACCACCCAGAGTCAGTTAATTTGGTTATTTCTTTTTTTAACTAGCAGTTCTATTAAGGAAAAGAGGTGAAGAAATTCTGTTCCTTATTCATTCATTCACTACAATAGGTTCAATGAAACACACCATATTCCTGCCCTCATGGAGTTTTAGTCACTGAACTACAATGAAGATTGATACTCTGTGGCAATTATATTTTTGCAACATATCCTGTTTTTTTTGAATGAATGAAGAGCCAACAGACAAAATCTGATGCAACAGAAAACAAAACCAAACCTGAGTAAACTGTGAATAAAAAATACACGTGTTAAGGAGGATGAAAAGAACAAAAACCTGCCCCACTGAGGAACATAGGAAAAACAGAAAAGAATCTTCACTCAAAGGAAGTACAAAGAAATAGCAGTCATCAATGCACTATAATGAAGTCCTTAAGGGAATTAAACAACAGTGATGAATATAAAAAGCAGATGAGTATTACACGACAGAAGATTCAAGACAGTAATCTAATTAATGATGACAGATTAAAACCTTCATTCAGCAGTCTTCACACCGGGGAACCCAAATATTTAAGGGAATCAATTTCCAAGTCCTTAATTTCCAGTTACCAACCAGTAACTAGAATATCAAGGTCAGAGCATCATGCTGATTTCTTCTTTTCTACACTCTATCCTTCTTCCAGTACATAAGAAATCTCACTACAATGCATTTCCCTGAGAAATAGAAACATTCAGAAGACCAAAGATTTCATTTGAAATATTTATATTGAGGGAGTATCCTTTAATGTAGGCACCATCTTTAGTTTATCCAAGTAAATTCCTTATGATCACACACCTTACATAATTTATCTAGCATTATTTAGAATTCAAGATTTGGGAAGCATCCTAAATAACAATTCAAGATCTGTACTTTCACCATTATCAGAGAAATGAGAAACAAGGGAGTTCATTCTATCAATCACCTGTGTCTATATCTTAAATATACTTTGAGGATTTCAAAGAGCTGAATAAAAGCCATTACTTTTTTCAAATCCAAGTCATATTTTCAAATAAAAGCAACATATACTAACGTTAATTGTCTTTTATTTTTCCTTGAACTTTTATTGAGAAAGATTTTTATTAACTTTTGCCAAAAGAATACTGGACACATTTTTTTTTTTTTAACCCGGAAAAAGTAAATCTCTGCTCAGTTTTTCATTCCTACATGGACTTATTTGTAATATAATACATTAATTTGGCAGAAATATACTATAAATTCTACTGTAAATAATATAACTTAACAAAATTACCACTAAATCTTTTGTAAACCTCACACTAACCCAATGTTTTATTATAATTTCCAGAGACCAGCCTCATTCTAACATAATGCTCATATCTCATGAAAAAATCAGTTCCCTCTGAAGAGATGTACTTATGTATAGTAACTGTTTATAATAAACAATGACAATATATTTATGTTGTACCCAAAATATAATTTAGAAGTTTTTTCTTTAACACTTAGACCATTATAATAAAGGTTAATAAATATCTTAAATTTCTATTTCTATTTATGATGGCCAGAAGCATTTTTCAAGTGTTGAAAGGAAACAACTTCCAATCCAGAACCTTATATCCAGACAAAATAGCCTTTAGGAAATAGAGGGAAATTAAAATATTCTCAGATAAAGGAACATTAAGAGAATTTGTCACCAGTAGACCTTTCCTAAAAGAATGGCTATAGAAAGTTCTTCAAACAAAAAGAAAATGATAAAAGAAGGAATGTTAGAAAATGAGGAAGGATGAAAAGAATAATATTGGTAAATACAAGAGTTTCCTTCTCCTCCTAAACATTCTATACTTTACGATGGTTTAAGTAAAAATTATAAAACTGTGTGAATGGTTCTCAATGAATGAAGAGAACACATAAAAGGCAATTATATTAGAAATGGGGGAGAGGGGGTGAGTAAAAGGACTTAACCAATAGACTATAGTAATTAGTTAAGTATACATAATACCTAGAACAACCACAAAAAAA
This sequence comes from Craseonycteris thonglongyai, assembly GCA_004027555.1. Lineage (NCBI taxonomy): Eukaryota > Metazoa > Chordata > Mammalia > Chiroptera > Craseonycteridae > Craseonycteris > Craseonycteris thonglongyai. The sequence continues at coordinate 13,805 of PVKE010017494.1, forward strand.
AGTTATTCAAAGATATACAGTCAAAGCATTCTAATAAATCAAGATGGAATCTTAAAAATTGTTCAGCTAACCCACAGGTTTCTTTCTCCCTCTCCTACTGCAACTAAAAAAGAAGTTAAAGTGCAAGATACACTATCTCCAGGCAGGACACACTGATGAGTCACATACTCTAGGGTAGTATTTTCAAACCACTTCTATTATCAGCTTTGACATTACTCTCATACATTGTTGGTGGGACTATAAACTGGTACAAGTTAATAAAGAACAATATATCAATATCCTAACAAAATTACAAATATTCTTACCCTGTGATCCAACAATATGGTGGGTTATAACCAGCATTTAAAAATGAAAAAGGAAAGGAATAAAAAGTCAAATGTATAGGACGTCTAGTAATGGTAAGGGTATTTCCTGAAGCCACTGCTTCTGATATGTGCTGATAAGTATGTATTTGTGTACTGGGTCACAACATGAAGTGCATTTATTTACAAGTTTCAGTCAAAGAAGTTTGGAAGCCACTTTTTTGGCTCAAAAAGATAGACTGAAGCAAAGGGACAACTTTGGGAAGGGAGGGTCCAATTCCAAGATGTGAAGAAGTGAAAGTGAAATAAGGCATATAAGGAGATAAAGCAAACACAAGGTAATATGTTACCAAGCTACACAGAGCAATCAGGAAAAAAAGCCTATTTGGTGGGAAAGAGAAAAGGATCTGGCATACCCAGCTCAGCATATGGGTCCTCCTGGGTTGGGGTTGGGATTCGATCCTCGGGCTCTTAGGCTACAAAGCGAGCGGTAAACCTGCTGAACCATCCCAGCTTTCCCTTGCTTACTTTTTTAAGTTACATTTTTAAATTATATGTTTATATAATGTTCACATTGTATTTCTATTGGACAATGCACTCTAAATTCTTGGAGTGCTACCATTATTCTCTTTGCAGTTATCTGATGATTAGTCAGAAACATGAAACTTCTTCTGCTGTCACTTTTCTTTGCCATTATGAGCAGAAAATTTCTATATTCTCAAACATGTTCAATGAAAACTAAAAGCAGCCTACAAAGACAGTATCTCCAGACTTCTTTTATAACTTCTTAAAAGATAATGCAATAACTTGTGCAATACAAAACAAACTGAAGAAATGATGCAACAGTGATAATTTTTTCCATATTCTATCACCCTTCTACATGACTCCATCATTCTTTTATTTTTATATTATCTTTAAGGAGAGATGGAAATAACTGATGTCATGGTGAAATAGCACAACATTTAAAGATAAAATGAATGTAATTAACTCAAGATAAAATGAGTTTTATTCAATTTTTAAAAAGTAAAGTCTGCCTTTCTCTGGAATTCCTCAAAGAAAGAGCAATCACAAAATACTAGTCCTGGGGAAGCCAGGATGGCTCAGTGGGTTAAGTTCTTACTTTGCAGCCCTGTGGACCGAGGATCGAATCCCGGCCTCGACCAGTGCAGACCCATATGCTGAACTGGGGAGTGCCCCCAGTTCAGTTCTCACTGGGGTGAGACCCCAGCCTGGTTCCTGCCCTGTGCAGCCCCATGCCCACCTGTGGAATGAAATTATGTGGAAAAACCAATGATATACAACTACAGAGACTGTTCTGGGGCCCTCACCCCCACCCCCACCCCGTCTCTCTGTCTCTGTGTGTGTGTGTGTCTCTCTCTGTCAAAACAATAAAAATAAATCTTAAAAAAATAAATAAATAAAAAATACTAGTCCTTACAAATAATTAGAAATACTCAAACAAATTATTTAAGTTTAAAATTAAATCCAATGGATATTCATCATATATACTAAGGGCTAATTAAAATTTGGTAAGTAAAGGAAAGTTAATAAAAGCATTTTTCTTGCCTGTCCTGTCAAACTGTATCTCAAGGTGGCCCAAGAGACCCAACTGGTGAGGGCTAGCGCTTCAAAGAACTGCAGCTATTAAGAAAAAAAGAAATAACATAAATAGATGGGTAATAATCATCGATGGATTTTAAAACCTTTAGGAGAAAAAGTGACAGCGAATTTCACAATGAATCATACTGTCACCAAATGAGTGCACTAATCAATCTTAGCATCTCCAAAAGTAAAACAAGCATATATTACGTTACTTGATATAATAAAATATATAGAAGACAGTAATACTTATGTTATTGTTTTAAAAAGAGTAAAAAAAAAGTCAAACTGGAATCTATGAAACATTTAGATCCTATTCTTAACAGTAACAATGTCATATCCAAGAGATAAAAAATCCTAAATAATAAATTTAAACTGTTTCTCACCCTCCAAAGCATAATGTTGTATCTGTCCTTGAGTCTCAGGGGGCAGAGAGACAATAAAGGGAAGAAAAAAGGGTTGTAAAATACCAGATTAGATCAAACTTCCAGTTTACATTTATACAACAAAGAAGTAAGTAAATTTATGCCAGGAGGAAGAAATCAGACAAATCCAGCATGTGAAAGATTCAGTTCAGTCTCTTCAACATGAAGGGTGAAATGGGTAAGTGGGTAGGGGCAGGGGCTTATCAATTGTTCTAAATTTCAAAGAGACTTGGAGCCTTTAGTTTTAAAAATAAGAAATGTTAACAGATGAATGATATGTGGAACATGCCTCAAAATAACATGAGAATGTAAGTGGGTAAGGATATAGATCAGATCAGGGGTGTCCAACCTATGGCTTCCCTGAGCCACATTGAAAGAATTGGGCCACACATAAAATACACTAACACTAACAATAGCTGATGAGCAGGAAAAGAAAAAGAATCGCAAAAACATTTCCTGTTTTAAGAAAGTTTACGAATTTGTATTGGGCAACATTCAAAGCCATCCTAGGCTGCATGTGGTTCAGAGGCTGTGGGTTGGACAAGCTTGGTACAGATGAAACAAAACAGGTCCTGAGTTAATAGTTTTTAAACCTGGGTGGCAGGTAAATGAGAATTCGTTACTCTCTTCTAAGTACTATTGTATGTTTTCAATATTCCATTAAAACATGTTATTTTGAGGAAGATTTTAACTTAATTTGGATAAATATGGTAATGATATTAAGATTGTGTAAGAATATATCCTTTCTTAAAAAAAATTAAAAAAAATTGAGGTATTTAGGGGTAAAATGACAATTTCTTTCAGTCATTTCTTGCTTTCTTTTTTTCTCACTTTTTAAAAGAAAACCTGGAAAGGGAAAGCATAGATGATGATAAACACTCATCTTTGCCTCTCCTCCCTTTGGAAAGCCTACTGGTAAGATAGTACATCAGTACAAAAAGGCTACAAAAATGAAAATGGAGAAGGAAATTATGAAGAGATGAAATGACAAAGTAAATTCTGGGGAAGAGAAAGCAGATCCAAGTGTGTTAATAGGTTAGACAGAACTAAGGGAGCACAGCCCCAAATTCACACACAAACAAATGACAGTGAGTCATCCTGAGAGCAGGCTTAGAGAGCAGGTGAAGAGGTTGAAGACGGGCAACTTGGAAAGAAGATTCACCTGTCCCTTTTCTGCACCTTTCCCTGGTTCAGCATGGCCCAGTGTCACTCCTTGGCCCCAAACTGCCATACTCATTTCTAAAGAAATCTAACAAACTGCTAAGAAAAAAACTAGGTCTACCTGCATGGATATTAGTACCCATACAGCCCATGTCAATATGACAACTGGAAAGTTCCTGAGAATAACAGGTTCCCTTCTCTTATGATATAAACCTAAACTTGCCAGCAGACAAGATGTTCCATCTATGCACAAAGAATTACCAGTGTTTTCGATCAGAGATGGCAATTAGAAAACAAATCCACCTACACAACAGGAAAGGAAACACACAGCAACTATTTAAAATAATCGAGATAATCCTTTAACAATAAACAGGAACCAAAAATAAGAATCCCCAAATGTTCAAGGAAAAAACAGCAGCTAGAAAAAGACCAAGATAAATAAGTACCGGTAGATCAACTAACCCAAGAAGAATCACAGATTATCCAGGGTACATGAGAAACTCAAAAATAAAACAAAATATCAAGATACTCCTGAAGAAACTGCATTCAACAAAACAAAAATGTGATACTATACATTTAACATACAATATAGTTTTCACTATAACAAGAACCATTATAAATGCTTTATAAACATGAGTTCACTTACCCACAAAGCAGTTATTATCTTCATTATATACATTCATAGAAAGGAACATATAGTTAAAGGAATCGGTCATAATACAGAATAAAAAGGCAAAGACAGAAAACACAAAAGAGATACTTAAGGGGTCAATCCAGAAAACATTCTGTGGTGAACATTCTAAAATGAGAGAACACAGAAAACCAAGAAATAATACCAAATAGATAATAAAAGAACACTTTCCATACTTGAAGAAAACCACATTTCAACTGAAAAGGCCTACCAACTCCAGAGACTCCAGATATGACAAAAACAACTTATACCTAGTCACATAACTATAAAATTCCAGAACTACAAAAATAAAGAGATGGAAGATTACAAACAGAGAAGGAAAGGATAATGTAAAAAGTATCAAGACTCAAGAGTGGCATCAGACTTACCAGCTTGACCAAATGGAATAGAGTAAAACCCGTAAGTTATAAGGGAAATTTAATCTGAATCTAAATTTCTATACCCAGGCAACTATCATTCAATTATGAGCCAGGCCAAAGCCATTTTGAAACATGCAAAATGTTTAAATCTTAAGTATCCTGTATACTTAAGTTAATTTTGGATACTCATACATTCCAGCAAAAAGAAGAATGCAATAAAAGAGAAATACACGGGATCTAAGAAAAAGTCAATGTACAGTAACCCAGAAACACAGTGAAGGAGTCTCAGAATGACAAAGATATAGCAGGCTTCCAACCCATCAAGACTGAAAAAGTGGGGAAGCTGGGATGGCTCAGCGGGTTAAGGGCTCACATTGCAGCCCTCGGGACTGAGGATCAAATTCTGGCCCCAGCCCATGGGGACCCATATGCTGAACTGGGGTGTGCTTCCCATGCAGGAGGCCCCCAGTTCAGTTCTCACCCCCCGGTTCGGCCCCTGGCTCGAGAGGGCATGCCTCCCATGCTGGAGGCCCCCAGCCCAGTTCCTGCCCTGCGTGGCCCCCACCCACCTGTGTGGAACAAAACCACGTCGAAAACTAATGAAGTTCAAGTATGGAGACTACTCTGGGCCCTCCCCCTTCACTCTCTCTGTCTCTCTCTTGTCAAAAACAGTAAAATAAATATTAAAAACAAAAAACAAAACAAAAAAAAAACACTGAAAAAGAAAGGAAAAGGGCTCTAAGAGGAATGTCTCCAGGAAAACAAGGGATTCCATCTAATAAACAGACACTATGATTCAAGCAGGAAACATGTGAGGATATAGTGAAGATACATTTTTCTCTATTAAAGAAAAAAGGCCATTACTTACTTGCGGGGAGAAGGTTGGGGGGTTGGACAATATTAAGCAAAAAATCAGAATATAAAATCAGAGTATAAAGCAAACTAGTGGCATGATTTTAAAAAACTTATAAATTGCAAAGATAACCAATCTTAAATGGAAACCAAATATTTTGAGTTCTATTAGCATCATGACTTTGGACCCATTGAGAAGAAAAAATAACCCTAGCTCAATAATTAACTGCCATTTATTTTGTTCAGTTTTTAGAATCAACCTACTGATGAGCCTGAACATCTTAATTCTCATGACAGAACAGAACGGAAATGGTATGTTATCCACTTAGTCAAATACAAAAGAAAAGGTAGTAATGAAAGTGAAGGAGCAGAAGAGATAAGATGGAAAAATGAATAAAAGTCCTACACTTACCTACAAGCAGGATTTAAAATATAATCTCAAAGAGGTTTAAATATTTTATTTACAATTGCAAAGATACTAAAATAACTAAATATAAGTTTTGAACTTTGGAATGCAGAGAGAAGACTGGAAATTAAAGACAACATAAGTAAACTAAATCCTCATATCTTTCTTAGCAAAGAGTCAAGAGAATAACTTGAAATTAATTAATCAAGAAATATAAAGAGATCCCAACAAGAAAAGTCTGTAACCAAATGGCTTCACAGGGAAATTCTCCAAAGCATTTAAACAAGAATTAACACCAATCCTCCTCAAACTCTTCCAAGGAATTAAATGGTAGGGAACATTCCAAACTCCTTCTATGAGGTGAGCATTACTCTGATACCAAAATCAGAAAAAGACACAAGAAAACTACGGACCAATAATCCTGATGAATATGAATGCAAAAATCCTCAACAAAATACTAACAAACCAAATTCAATAGACCATTAAAAGGATTATGTACCACAATCAAGTGGTATTTAAACCTGAAAAGCAAGGATGGTTCAACATATGAGCATCAATCAATGTAATACACCACTTTGACAGAATAAAGAGGAAGAACACCTCATCGTCTCAATTGATGCAGAAAAAGCACTGACAAAATGAAATATACTTTCACAATAAAAACACTCAACAAACCAGAAACAGAAGAAAACTACCTCAACATTAAGCCATATGAAATGTCTACAGCTAACATTATACTCAACAATGAAAAACTGAAAGCTTTTCCTCTACGATTAGGAACAAGGCAAGAATGCTCACTATCATCACTTCTATTCAACATACTGTTGGAAGTCCTAACTAGAGCAATTAGGCAAGAAAAAGAAATAAGAGGCGTCCAAATAGGGAAGAAGTAAGTAAAAAATGACCTGTTTGCAGATGACATGTTGATATGTTTAGAAAATCGTGAAAATATCAGCCACACACACACGCACACGCACACGCACACGCACACACACACAGTTAAAACAAGTGATTTCAGCAAAGTAGTGCAATACAAAATCAACACACAAAAATCAATTTTGTTTCTATACACCAACAAGACACCCAAAATCAAAGTTAAGAGAACAATGCATTTACAATAGCGTCAAAAAACAAAAACAAAAATACTCAGGAATAAACTTTATCAAAGAGGTGAAGAAACTGTATACTGAAAACTATACAATGTAGCTAAAACAAATAAAAAATACAAATAAAAAGATAACTCCATTTGTAAATTATGACACAGGACTTAGTATTATTTAAATGCCCACATTATCAAAAGTAATCTATATCAATGCAATCCTTACAAAAACCCCACAGGCATTTTTGGCAGAAATGGAAATAAAATCCTAAAATTCATATGGAATCTCAAGGGACTCTTTGAGTAGCCAAAAAAAATCTTTTAAGGAGTCATATTTCTTTATTTCAAAACATACTACAAAGCAACAGTAATCAAAATGGTGTGGTGCTGGCATACAGGTATAGAATACAAATGGAACACAACAAAGAGTCTAGAAAAAAACCTTCACAAATACGGTCAAATGATTATCAACAAGCATGCTAAGACTATACAACAGGGAAAGCATAGTTTCTTCAACAAATGGTATTTGGAAAACTGGATATTCACATGTAAAAGAGTAAAGCTGGACCTTTACCTTCAATGATATGTAAACATCAATTCAACATGAATCAAAGACCAAAACATAGAATCTAAAACTATAAAACTCCTAGAACAAAATACAAGGAGTAAGTTTCAGGACACTGGATTGATTTCTTGGATATAACACTAAGAGCAACAAAGACAAATAAAGACAAGTGGAACTACAAATTAAAAAGCTTCTGCACATCGAAGGAAATAAGAGTGAAAAGGCAACCAACAAAATGAGATAAAATATTTGCAAAGTATGTATCTGATAAAAGGCTAATATTCAGAATATATAAGGAACTTTGACCACAACTAAAAAAAGAAATAACCTATTTTAAAAATAGACAAAGGACTTAAACATTTCTTCAAAGAAGATACATAAATGGCCAACAGGTATACAAAAAGGCACTCAATATCCCTAATCAGAAGAGAAATTCAAATCAAAACTAGATTGACATGGTTAGAACAGAAAATAACAGGAGCTAGTGAAGATATGGAGAAATTAAAACCCTTGTTCCCTGTTGGAATGTAAAATGGTGTAGCTATTATGGAAAACTGTATGGAGATTTCTCAAAATATGAAAAATAGGACTACCATATGGTCCAGCAATCACACTTCCTGGTATATAAGCAAAAAAATTCGAAGCCGGATCTTGAAGAGATATCTGCACACTCTTATTTGTTAGAGCATTACTCAGAAATGCCAAGTGGTGAAAGCAACCCAAATATCCACTCACAGATAAACAGATAAAGAAAATGTGTGATATATAAACAAATACTATACAGCCTTTAAAAAGGAAACCATGTCACATACTATAAAATGGATGAGCCTCATAGACATTAGGCTAAGCTAAAGAAAAATACTGCCTGATTCCATTTACATGAGGTATCTAAAGTAGTAAAAAAAAAAAAAAAAAGGTAGAAATAGTAAGGGATTGCTAAGGGCTAGAGGCAAGAAGGAGGAAGAATTAGTGTTCAATGGGTAGTTTCAGTTTTGCAAGTTGAAAAAGTTCTAGAGATCTATTGTATAACAATGTGACTATACTTAACAGTACTGAACAGTACATTAAAAAATGCTTAAGATGGTATTTAATGTTATGTTTTTCTAAAATTTTTAAAATGAAAAGCAGAAACATTAATTATAATTATGGGGGCAAATAAAACTGCAAACATAGGTAAAAAGTGATTTACTTCCTATGGCTAATAGCTACTATTAATAGCTTAGCAGTTATGCAGTACTTCTATCATCAAAAAGTTCTATTAGACAATAATAGAGAAATCCTAGTGTAATAAAACTAGAAAATTAAGTCAAAAAACAAAAAGCCTGCCCATCTTACAAATTACTGTTTGTTCGCTATTGCTCTATTTTTCATATTCCTTGCCATTTCTCTGTTGCTATACTCTGTATTTATTAAACAAGAGTATTTTGTCTGAAGTTTCTTCCTATTTCCGAAAAAATGTTTTATTTTGAGTCATTTGTCTTCTGGATGTTACATTTCTGTTCATTTGCTTTGGCAGACAGAAGTTTTACTTAGGGTCTGTGCCAAATTTTTGTTTTAAATTATTTTAATTTCACTTCATTTTTAATTAAACGGGAACTTAAGTTTCCTAGTGCTGCCAAAACAAAGGAACACAAACTGGGTGACTTGAAACAAATACCCATTCTCTCATAGCTGAGGTATTAGTCTTCTATACTCAATTTGTTCAGAGTTGTTATCATGAAAGGATGTTTAACTTTGTCAAATGCGTTTTCAGCATCTATTCAATAATAACCGATTATGTAATTTTTATCTTTCATTCTATTAATGTGGTGTATCACATCTATTGATTTGTGTATGTTGAACCATTAATGCATCCCAGGGATAAATCCTAGTTAATCATGGTCTATGATCCTGTTAATGAGTTGTTGAATTTAATCTGCTAGTGTTTTGTTGTTAATCCTTGCAATTATATTCATCAGAGATATTGGTCTATAGTTTTCTTCTAGCACAGAAATCTGGCTTTGGTACCTGGGTAATGCTGGTCTCATAAAATGAGTTTGGGAGTGTTCCTTCCCCATCAATTTTCTGGGAGGGTTTAAGGATAATCGGGGTTAACTATTCTTTAAATGTTTGGTATACTCTATAGCAGTGAAACCATCTGGTCTTGGCCTTTTCTTGGTTGGGAGATTTTTGATTACTGGTTCAGTCTTCCTACCCATTATTGGTCTGTTTAAGTTTTCTATTTCTTCATGTTAATTTTGGTAGGGTGTACATTTCTAGAATCTATTTCTACAAAATTAATCAATTTTGGTGTTTAATTGTTCATAGTAGTCTCTTATGATCCTTTGTATTTCTGTTCAGTTGTAATGTCTCCTCTTTCATTTCTGACTTTATGTAGTTATTTAAAACTTTTTGCTCAAAAGGTCTTGTCAACTTTCATAAAACCAGCTAGTATCTACTGATCTTTTATATTGTTTCCTTGGTCTTTATTTCATTTATTTCTGCTCTGATGTTTGTTCTTTTCTTCCTTCTGCTAACTTTGAGCTTAGTACGTACTTTTTCTTCCTTGAGATGTAGTTAGGTTGTTTGTTGTGAACTTTATTTTTTTTTGTTTCAATTCTGGGCTTTATCGTTTTGTTTTTTTTTAGGTTTGTTCAGAAATTATTGACATACAACATATGTACATTTAACATGTACCATGTTAGGACTAGACATATGTATATATTGCAAAATAAATACCAGAATAAGGTTAGTTAACAGCTCCACTCCCTCACATAATTATGATTTTTGTGTATGTGGTGATAAGATCTACTGTTAGCTTTCAAGTATATAATACAGTATTGTTAATTATAATCATCATGCTCTGCATTTGACCCCCAGATCTAATTCACCTTATAGCTGGAAGTTTATACCCTACAACCAACATCTTCCCATTTTCCCCAGTCCCTAGCAACCACCATTCTACTCTATTTCTATGGATTCAACTTCTTTGAAGTCATCTTTCAAAGAAGGTGTAACACAAACCCTACACCCTTTTGTTAGGTATAGGGTTCCCAAATGGCCTGCAGAGACTTGCGTGGGTAAAAAAAAAATTGAAAGTGATGACTATCCTGCTTTAACAAATAACTTTTTGTTTATCAATTATAATTGATAGGCAATATTCTACAGCAGACTCTTACGTCATCCAGCACCCATCGGGATTGGTAGATGCAAGATAAATGTAAGTAGACTCTCCATTGTTTTGCTGGTTGCTTGAGATTTTGCTGGTTGCTCACGTTCCAGTTAATGGAGAGTCTACTGTATTAGTTTCAGGTTTACAAAACAGTGGTTAGACTTTTATATAACTTATGAATTGATCCCCCTGATCATTCTAGTATCCACCTGACACCATACAATTATTACAATATTATTGACTATATCTTCTATCCTGTACTTTAAGATCCAGTGACTATCTTGTAACTGCCAATTCGTACTTAATCCCCAATCTATTTTTTCTTAATCAAGGCATTTATCATTACAAACTTCCCTCTTAAAACTTATTTTGCTACATCCCATGTTTTGGTATGCTGTGTTTCCATTTTTGTTTGTCTCAAGGTATTTTATTATTTCCCTTTTGATTTCTTCATTAACCAATTGACAATTTAGTGGTGTATTATTTAACTTCCACACATTTGTGAACTTTCCAGTTGTCCTCCCATTATTGATTTGTAGTATCATATCATTGTGGTTAGAGAAGATATTTGGTATAGCACCTTATTAAATTTGCTAAGGCTTGTTTTGTGACCTAACATGGTCTATCCTGGAGACTGTTCCGAGTACCGGTATGCTTAAGAATGTTTTCTGCTGCTATTGAGCAAAATGTTTTTTGTATGTCTGCTAGGTCAATTTGGTCTAAAGCATGTTTCATGACCAGTGTCTCCTGATTTTCCTTCTAGATGACTTTTGTAAGCAGGGTATTGAAGTCCCCTACAATTACTGTATAGTTGTCTATTACTACCTTAAGATCTGTTAGCTTTTGTTTAATATATTCAGATGTTTCAATGTTGGGTGCATATATATTTTTGTTACATCTTTTTGATGAATTAGCCCCTTTACTATACAATTACCTTCTTTGTCTCTTGTTAATTTTTTTTACTTAAAGTCTATTTTATAGTGCCCCCTTTGGTTTTCATTTGCATGAAATATCTTTTTCCATTCCTTCACTTTCAGCCTACATGTGTCCTTAAAGATGAAGTCTCTTGTACGCAGCACACAGTTGGGTCTTTCTTTAGTCCAAACAGTCACTCTATCTATGCCTTTTAAGAATTCAATCATTTATACAAAGTAATTATTGATAGGTATGAACTTACTAATGCTATTTTATTAATTTTTTTTTTTGGTTATTTTATAGTCCATTTGTTTGTTTCTTTCTTTCGTCAACGAAAATGGATTATTTTTTGTAGTGGTATGCTTTGATTCCCATCTTTATCTTTTATGTATCTGCGGCAGATTTTGCTTTGTGGTTACCATGAAGCTTACGCAAAACATCTTAGTTATAACAGTCTATCTTAAGATAACAATTAAACTGTATACAAAAACTCTACTCTTTTACTCCCCTTCCCATATTTTCTGTTTCTGATGTCATACTTTACCTTTTAATATTGTATATCCATTAACAAATTATTGTAGCTATAGTTGTTAATACTTTTGTCCTCTAAACTTGTTATATTAAAGTAATTAATACACCACCATATTACCATATTCATATACTTCAAATTTGATTATATACTTACCTTTAACAGTATATACATATTAATAGTATATTACTAAATAGAATCCTTTCAATTGGGCTTGAGAAATTCTTTTCAGCACTTTTTGTAAGTCAGGCCTAGTTGTTACAAACTCCCATAGCTTTTGCTTGTTTGGGAAAGTCTCTCTCCTTCATTCCTAAAAAACAACTTTACTGGGTAAAGTATTCTTGGTGGGCAGCTTTTCCTTTCAGCACTTTGAATATGTATAATCCCACTTTCTCCTAGCCTGAAAGTTTCTGCCAAGAAATCTGCTGATAACCTTATGGGGATTCTCTTATACAAGGTCTGACAATTAAGTTCATGAGCTTGCCACCGTGAGCTTATGTTGGCAGCACTGTACAAACAACTCAGTTAGGCTTCATAACTTTAGTATATCAGTGTCTCACAGCTATGTTCGTGTCAACATGTGGCCATGTCTTGCTGAGCGGCATTCATTATTATTGTCACGTGTTTTTGTGGGCCATTGCAAAAATGTCAGAGCTTAAATTAGAGCAATGAACAAACATTAAATTTCTTGTTCAACTTGGCAAGATCAGAAGTAAAATCAGGGACATGTTAGTCCAAGTTTATGGGAATAATACCATAGAGAAAATGGCAGTGTACAAATGGATTAAATGTTTTTCTGAGGGGAGAGAAAGCATCACTGATCAAGAGAGGTCAGGGTGGACAGTAACAAGGAGAACTCACGACAACATTCCGAAATTTCATCTAATTGTGCATTAAAATTATTGGTTGACTGTGAGAAGCGTAACAGGCCAAGTAAACACTGATAGAAAAATACTTATGAAAAATTTTAACTGAAAATGTTGGCATGAAAAAGGTGTGTGCAAAAATGGTCCCTAAGGAGCTCATAAAATAAAAGCAAAGAAGATGAATAAAAGCAAACAAGGGTCGAAGTTTGCCAAGACTTTCTGGAGAGGCAAGACCATGTTTTGGGCCGTGTTATCACTGGTGGTGAAACATGGGTGTACCAATACAACCCTGAAACAAAGTGTCCAAGTGCACAATGGAAGTCAGCCAATTCTCCACAACCAAAAATGTTCCATCAGTCCAAATCCAAGAATCAATACAATGTTGCTAACCTTCCTTGATATCAGAGGGATTGTTCATAATGAATTTGTACCAAGTGGACAAACGGTCAACCAAGTTGACTACTTGGAAAAGCTGAAAAGGCTTCATGAAAGAATTAAGAGGAAAACAACCTGAACTTTTTGCTAACAACTCATGACTCCTGCAGCACGACAACGTACCAGCTCACACAGCACTGTCTGTGAGGGAGTTTTTTGCCAGTAAATAAATAACTGAATTGGAACTCACTCTGTACTATACTCACCTGCTCTGGCCCCTAATGATTTTTTTTGTTTGCTTTTTTACCCGAAGATAAAGGAAATATTTAAAGAAATACATTTTGATGACATTCAGGACATCAAGGGTAATATGGTGACAGCTCTGATGTCCATTCCAGAAAAAGTTCCAAAACTGCTTTGAAAGGTGCGCTGACTGGGTGCTAGTGTCAGTGCATAGTTTCCTAAGGGGAGTACTTTGAAGTTTGACATAATGATATTCAGCAAGGAATTATGCAGCACTTTTTCTAAGATGAGTTCATGAACTTAATTGTCAGACATCATATACGAATTTGTTTTTTTTAATCTTGCTCCTTGCTTCTTAAATGTTCTATTTGATTCTAGACAGTTTTATTACAATTATCTTTTTTTTTTTTTTAATTCTTAGGGGACCAGGGGAGGAGGGAGGAGAGGAAGCAAGACCCCAGCCCCACAACCCCTCCCCCTATTACAATTATCTTGAAGAAAGTAATTTTCAATTAAAATTTCTGGGTAACCAATTAACTTCACAGACTTGAATGTTTAAATCTCTCCCCAGATTTGGGAAGTTCTCAAGCATTCTGCTCCTTTCTCTTTTGCTTCTCCTGGAAACCCAATAATGAGTAGGCTGTTCTTTCCATAGTATCCCCTAAGTCACAAAGGTTTTTTTTCATACTTTCTCATTCTCTTTCTTTTTGCATCTCTGACTGAACGATATCCAATTACCTGTGTTCTCACTCACTAATTCTTTTCTTCTGCTTGGTCATATCTACAGTTAAAAGTTCTACTGAAACCTCCAGTTCATTCACTCTCTTCTTCAGTTCTAGGATTTCTGTCTTTTTCTTGGTTTGTTTCTTTGTTGGAACTTCTCATTTTGTTCTTTGTAGTTCACTGAATTCCTTTAAGATTATTACGAATTCTTTGGCAGACAGCTCATAGACCTCTATTTCTTTAGAATAACTCATCGACATTTTGTTAGTTTCCTTTGGTAATGTCACTTCCCTGATTACCCATGATCCTGTGGCCTTGTGTTGGTTGTCTGCACATTTGAGGTAGTAGGCATTATTTCTACTCCTTACAACACAGTTCAGCAGGCAAAGTACTTCACTATTCAGCCCATCCAGAGATTCTGAGTGGGCCATCAGGTGGTGTCTACAGGCAAGTTTGCAATTGGAGCCACTGGGCAGGCAGGCATGGTACCTGGGTCAGCAGGTGGGCAGGCCTGGTGCTTGCATAGACAGGGGTCATCCTAGAGACTAGATTCATTGATTCAGACATACCGGTAGAGCTTCAATCTGTGGTGATGGGCCTCGGATCTGGTTCTACATGGGTGGGCATGAATCCTAGGTCCTTAGCAACCAACCAGGCATTGAGGACCAATAGGATGGGCCCAGCATCTGGGTCCATGGGGACTAGTACAGCACTGGGATGGGCCAGAAGCCTGGTTTCATTGGAGCTGGCATAGAGCTAAGGAAACAGGGAACTGCTTGATGCTAGGATAAGCCTGGAGCCATGGGAATCAGCCTACAATTTGGGACTTTGGGGGCTGGTCTGACACTAAAGCAGGCTGAGAACTTAGATCCATGGGAGCTTACCTCAAGGTTGGTACCATAGGGGCTGGTTTGGTGCTGGGGTGGACCGGAAGCCTCGGTCTATGGGAGCTGGTCTGGAGTTTAGGTCCACAGGAGCCAGATTAAAGAGGGATGGGTCGAGGACCTGGAGCCACAGTAGTCAGCCTGACACTGGGCCCAGCAGAGTCCAGATTCATGGGAGCTGGGGGCTATAGGAGCTGTTCAAGGTCATGGGGGCCAGTTTGGTGCTGGAATGTACCAGGAGCCTGGGTTCACAGAAACCTGCCAGTAACCTGGTACAACAGGAGCTACCTAGAGCCATGGGAGCCAGTAGGCAGTGAGGTGAGCAAGGAGCATAGGTTTGCAGGAGCGTAGGTTGGCAGGGACCTGCTGGGAGCCTGGTGCGAAAGAAGTTGGCTAGCACCAAGGTAGGCTGGGAGCCTGGGTTCACAGAAGCCCATCAAGAGCCTTGGACCACAGAAGTCAACTAATGCAAAGATGGTTCGGGGGCCTGCAGCTGAGGAGCTAGCTGCCAGAAGTCACAGTAGTTAAGTTACCTGGGACAACTGAAGCTGGTAGGCACTGGGGTGAGATGGGGCCTGGGTTTGCAGGAGCAAACAATGTTTTAATAGAAGATGAGTATTAGAAATTCCTATGCTGCCACTTTGCTCCAATAATAAAATCTTATATACTCTGATAATATGTTTCAATTGCTAATCTTTAATAATTAAGAATTTTAGAAACTTAAAAATTAAGTCTTGAACATATGGTTTAAATCTTACTGCTTAAATAAAATGTGTTGAACCAACACAAGTTGTCAGAGCATTTTCTTAAAGTGGTTGATTAGTAGTATATGTGAGAATTCTCAATTGGCACAAATTAAGAGTATTTACATTTGGGCAACTTGGTTATAATATAGAATATTACTCCTATTTATGATTTAGTATTTCAGTGATGTGAAAATTAATCTCACACTCCTTAAGAAGCTTAGAGTCTAACTGGATTATATACAACTAAATATTCTTTGAGATAGATGAGAAGATAAATTCTCAGACCACTATTATATGCAATAATGTTAAAATAGTTGCTAAATATATGACTAGAGTATACAAATAAATGCATAAATATAAATATGGATACAGTAATAGTTATGTTCAGAAACTAATTATTGAATACATATATATACTATATCCAGGCATTACTTTTGAGTACTAGGGTTATATCACTGAACAAAAACAAAGTCTCTATTATTAGAAACTTATGACTTAAGTTAGGAACATAATATTTTCATTTTTATTCTTATAATATCTACAAAAAGTACTCACTAATAACATCTTTAGAAAATCCAAAATCTCAGGGCTTTGAATAAAAGATAACAACAAAAGGCAGAGGGAGTCCGGAGGACAAAATGCTCTCCTCTAAACATATACAAGCATATGGATTGATGACACAGAATAAGCACTTGCTTGATGTTAAGTATTGTTCCAACAGTGCTTTACCACTCTTGCTGCATACTATAAATCATAATATTAATTATTTTAGTGCTGGTAATAATGTAATACAACCTAGATTAAGTGGCCAACAAATTTAAAGAACGATTCACTACTACTAATTTTTTAAAAATATGCATATTTTAGGACAAAGACACAGAGACCTATGGACACACTCAATAGCTTGGTGATTGCCTGAGGGAAGGGGAGGAGGGGGGAGGGCGAGAGGGAGGGGAGGTGGGAGAGGGCACCAGCATTATGG
>PVKE010017495.1:0-30675 GCA_004027555.1 Craseonycteris thonglongyai
GAAGTAGGAGAATACGGGGGTGGGGGTGGGGTGGGGTGGGGGTGGTGGGGGGGGGTGAAAGGCAAAGTTTAAGAGGCTGGACTTTATTTGTAAAAAACTTACAGAAATAGGGGAAGCCATGATGGCTCAGAGGGTTGAGCGCTTGCTTTGCGGCCCCGAGGACTGAGGATCAAATCCCAGTCCCAGCCTGTGTGGACCCATATGCTCAACTGGGGCGTGCTTCCCATGCAAGAGGCCCCCAGTTCGGTTCTTGCCCACCGGTTTGGCCCCTGGCTTGAGGGGGCGTGCCTCCCACTTGGGAGGCTCCCGACCCAGTTCATGCCCTGCCTGGCCCCCCGCCCACCTTTGTGGAATGAAACCATGTTAAAAATTGATGATGTACAACTATGGAGACTGCTATGGGCCCTCCCCCTTCTCTCTCTTTCTTTCTGTCTCTGTCAAAAACAATAAAAATAAATCTTAAAAACAAAACAAAACACACAAGTTAAAAAAAAATTTACAGAAATAGAATCATGGAGGTTTTTCATTTGAGCACAGTATCATAAAACCTAATGCTTTAAGGTTTTTGGCAATTATGAAATTAAAGCATTTTGCCTCATTACTAAATATGTTATTTTAAAAATTGCTACCTTTTAAAACAAAGTGGTTTTAAAATGGCTCAAAGCACCCGCCAACTCAGAAATCCACACACATTACCAAGTTCCTCTAGAAGAGTTAAAACTCTCCAAAATTCAAATAATTCTTTTTCTATCTAGTCAACCCTTCAACAACACAGGGTAAGGGGCACCAGCTGCTCGTACAGTCAAAAACCCACGTGTAACTTCAGTCAGCCCTCTGCATATGTGGATTTCCAACTGCAGATTGAAAATAGTTAATTTTTTAAAAAAGTCAGTATTAAGTGACCGCGTGCATTTCAAACCCATGTTGTTCGGGTCAACTGTGTATGTTTTAAAAAGATATACCCTCATAGACAAAAGGTCTGCTTGAAGTTATGATCCTAACATTTTCTGGAGCCTATGTGGAGAAACAATGACTGGTGGCCGCCGGGGAGGAGCACGCTCACCTTTGGAGCCACACAGGGCCATGGTGAGGGGGCTGTTGCTCTTGTCCAGCTCCCGGAGGCAGGCACTGCCGGCGTGGTCGCGGATCACAGACAGCTCCTTCAGGATCAGAGCCTGGTGGGCGAGAGAGAGATGTGTGGCGGAGTCCTTCTCACTGGCTCTGCTGATTACAAGTGTTCAAGCTGACATTTAAGGGTATTTGAAAAATTTAAGCAAGATGTCAGATTTCCAAAAGATGGAGGTTTCAGAGCCTTAGAGGACCAGGATGCCCTCTAGGATACAGATTGACATCTACAAGGTTCCAAAATCAGTAAGTAAGGTAGAAATGATTCGTAATAAAACCTTTTAAAAAATCCTTGAAATGGCAATACAGCAGAAAGCACATGGCTTTGTGTACAGGAACCTGTACAACATACCTGCATTTCTACTGT
This sequence comes from Craseonycteris thonglongyai, assembly GCA_004027555.1. NCBI lineage: Eukaryota > Metazoa > Chordata > Mammalia > Chiroptera > Craseonycteridae > Craseonycteris > Craseonycteris thonglongyai. Next base: position 1,493 of record PVKE010017495.1, read on the forward strand.
GTATAAACATTCATGCCTGAATAAATGTATAAAGTGTGAGATAATAATTGTACTATTTATAAAACCTGTCTATTTTTCCTTGCCAAGCACATACTTGAGTTCCAACAAGTTAAGCGTATGATGAGGTGACTCTTACAGGAATATTCTAGTCCATGAGCTCAGTCACAGATTGTCATTCCTCAACTCACAGCTTAGGATGCTGAATCACTTAGGAGTTATGTTCTCTTTAAAAATGAGTATTGCCAAGGCCTCAAGTGATTTTCTAGGTGAGAAACATCCATTTGTTTTCCCCGTTCTCTAAGACTTAGGTGAGATTAAGACTGTTAATGGTGAATACCTCACAACTCTGCTTTAGAAAAGTCACTTCCTCAGAAAATGTCTTACTGCTTACAGAGCCTTCCCTCCAGACTTCAGTGAGTTAAAGTTCTGAGCCCCAGGCTACCAGGGAGGCAGAGAGAGCCAGGCAAAATCCTGGGGCAGTCAGACTGCTGACCCAGGTTGCTTTAGAGAAAATGCAGGGCTGTCCGAGGCTGGTGGCAATGCTGATTCTGACATGTGCTGGTCCAATTCTCAGCTAATCTAGTTTCAATGTGAGGGGGTTAGCAGATTGGTACACAACTCTTAGCCCTGAATTTTCCCTCTTCTGTAGCCAAGTCTCTTTCAAAGACCATCCAAAGAGCTGTGGTGCCTGCCTCTAGTGGAAGGAAGCAGGAAACAGGAAGGGCAGAAGCACTAAGTACCAGTTACAAAAGGGGCCTGAGTGTGATGCGAGAACAACAGCAGCCCCGTGTGGCCAAATGAATAGATGGAGCTGTGTTTTCCACCATCCAGAATGTGAAAGCTGGAAGGGATACAAGGGATCTGACTGAAAGCCCCCTCCTTTAAATAAGCGAGAACACATACAAGCAGCACAGGGCCGACAAGAGGCTAACATACTGCCTTTACTTCCCACCCCTCTGCTACCTTCTCTTCATGGCTTACAGTCCAGCCTTATGAACATGAAGGGGCTCCAGAGCACCAGCCTCACCTCCAGAGTCTCCTCGGCAGTGCAACCAGGCTGCTGCTGCAGCTTGCCCGTGTTTAAAGCTTCAATGTACTCATCACATTTTTTGTAGCCAGCATTCAGCAACTCATACTTGGCCTTTAGCAGTCCCTGACCAGGTGTGACGTCACCAATCCCAATTGAGAATCCACGATTAGCTGCAGAATAATAGTTAGCAGGTAGAACAGGGAGAGAGATGATAGATGCTAGTCAACCTATTGCATGAAAACAAGTTTATGTCTTCAGAGACTTAAGTCACAATTCAATTAAATAAAAATTACATTACTAGTCCCTAGGGTGTTATACAAAAACTACTGACATTCACTAACTCTTCTCAGGGACCTTACAACCTAGAGAGGAGCACAATGTTATCTCCACTAACTATAATCCTATAAAGCAGACTGCCATAAAACAATAGAGAGCCAGCTGAGAAAGCCACCTATGGAAAGTACACATCTGACTTGTTTGGCTCTAAGACAGCACCACAGAAAGCTTTATGCCCCACATCTCTTTTCAGCAATCATTATACAACACAGAATAAGTAACTGTAAATTCCATCTTGATGAAGTACACACCATCAATATCCTAATCCTAATTGTGTAGAGCAAGGGTGGGCAATTGTTTTGGCTCGGGGGCCGCTCTGTGGAAATGAAGGTTAGTGGAGGGCCACACGTTTTAAAATGATTGCATTTATTAGTTAACTTTGCATTTCAGAAAAGATATAAATTGTATCACAAAAATCTGATGTCTTGGCGGGCCGCAAAAAAACCTGTAGCAGGTCGCATACGGCCCGTGGGCCACAGTTTGCCCACCCCTGGTGTACAGTATGGGTGGATGAGAAGTAACTGGCTTGGTAGCGTAGGGAAGGAGATGCCTAAAAATGGCTATGGAAATGAGAAACAATGAGCTTAGAAAGACTCAGAAACTAGATCATCTTCAGGCTAGAGATGATGTATATGCTGGAAATAAAATCTGTATTAGAAACAGGCCCCAGGCTCTTATCCCTGTGAGAGATGAGAGTTTATTACTCAAGAAATGGAGGTACAGAGGCTCTGGATTGGGGGATACAAGGTGCAGATAGATGGGGATGACTGAAAAATCAGGAACTCGGGGAGTCTTCATGTTCCATGGCTAAGGTCCCTTAGCCCCTTTCCCTGTCCAGCCAGCTCCCAGAATTCTGGTGACCAGGTTTCTATCCTTGGGAAGGAGATCGAAATTGGAAGATGTCTCTGAAGAAACCAAGCCTCCTGAGAGACAAACATACTGATAGGGACATTGGTTTCCAGCTTGATCAAGGAACTAAGAGGTCCATCAGCCAGTCAACTCTATTTCTAATTAGTATTTTAGTACCTCACTCATAAAATATAAATGATAGCCAGGGACCTCCAGATATTTGAGGAAAGTCTTTATCATGAAAGACATAAGACAGCAAATGCACAGAAAAAAGAAACTAAAAAGGAAATAGAAAATTCAGGAAGCAAATAAAATAAAAGCGAGTAATATTTTCTCAAAGCAATAGAGAAGATGTATTTGGGAATCAAGAACAGGAAGCTTTTAAAAAAGGCGGGGGAGGTTATCTGAGAATAAGAACAAAGCTTAGAAATCAGCCATATAAGAGTGAAAAATGGGGAAGCTGGGATGGCTCAGTGGGTTAAGCGCTCACTTTGCAGCGCCGGGGACCGAGGATCGAATCCCGGCCCCGGCCCGTGCGGACCCATGTGCTGAACTGGGAGCTCCCCCAGTTCAGTTCTCTCTCTGTCTCTGTATCTCTCTCTCTGTCAAAATAAATAAATAAATAAAAATATATTAAAAAAAAAAAAAAAGAGTGAAAAATACTTTAAAAGAATCCAGAAACAAAGAAGTAGCTGACAGGGAAAAGAAGATACCTTTTTCCGGCATATAAGACGACCGGGCGTATAAGATGACCCCCTAATTTTACAGTTAAAACACAGGTTTAGGCCTATATTCGCTGTATAAGACTACAGCCTCGGAAGTGGGGGGTAGTCTTATACAGCGAATATAGGCCTAAACCTATGTTTTAACTGTAAAATTAGGGGGTCGTCTTATATGCCCGGTCGTCTTATACGCCGGAAAATACGGTAAAATGATAATCAATCCTGAAGCTATAGTAGGCAATTAACAGAAATTCCAAAAGTGAAAGAAAAGAGAAAATAAATTATTAGAAAAATAATACCAAAAAATTTCCAGAAGTTAAGGACACATAGTTGCAGGTTAAGAGAGCTTACAGAGTGCTTAGCACAACAAGTGATAAAAGATCCATACCAAGAATGTACCATTGCGAACTTTCAGAACACCAAAAACAAAGAGGATTCTCAAAGTTTTCAGAATAAAAAAAAAAATTAAATACAAAGTCTTGGGAATAAGAATGGAAATACACAATTAACAGAAACCCTGAAAGCTAGAATAGAATAGAGCAAGCTTGTCCAACCAGTGGCCCACGTCGTATGTGGCCCCTAACGGCTTTGAATGTGCCCCAACAGAAATTCATAAACTTCCTTAAAACATTTTGAGAGATTTTTTTTGCTATTTTTTTTTTTAGCTCATCACCTGTGGTTAGTGTTAGTGTATTTTATGTGTGGCCCAAGACAATTCTTCTTCTTCCACTGTGGCCCAGGGAAGCCAAAAGGTTGGACACCCCTGGAGTAGAGCAACACCTTCAAAATTCTGAGGGAAAATAATTTTCAAGCTAGAATTCTTTATATCTAAGAGCAGATGTAAAGATGTTTTTGGGCATGCAAAAATACTCTTGACCCACGGCATGCTCAAAACATAAGCAAACAAAGGAAACAGAACAGTGCAAGGATAGTAAGGAAATGCTGAATAACCTGGTAGGCCTAAATCAAGGAAGGCTCATAGGGCTACAGTGAGTGCACAGGTACCTTGGAAGCAGCCCACAGAGGGCCATTTATGTAACACAACCCTATCTGGCAGAACAAGGTGCTACTATTGATTTTGAGATAAGAACTGGAAAGAAAATTCAAATCTGCAGCCAAACTAGTCAGTACTGAGTTAATTTCATTAAGAAAAACATCAATGATTTAACTTAGAATAAGTAACCTTTTCTCTGTGTATGCGTGTGGGGTGATGTGGATAAAACAACAGAAGAAACCCCTATAGCCTACAATCCCCACAACTACAGAGATAAAATGAGGACACTGAGATACTCACAGAGGTAGACAGGAGCCAGCCTGGCAAGCCGGGACATGGCATCAGCAGCTTCATTCTGCCCCCAGTCTCGCAGCAAAATGTAAAAAATATTGTTCTTGGATCCTGATCCCAGCGTTCCTTTGTCCATGCTGCCACTCATCAACTCACTGTTCTGGATAGTAACGTCTGAAAGGATAACAATGATTATGCATTTAAATAATTATTTATTACTTTGCCTCATTCCAAAATGAATTTTAGTCGAGAAAATCTGTTCCCATATTGAAAGTTAAGGTAGAGCAAACAGAAATTTTCCTTAATATTTAAGGAAGGGGGAAAAAAGAGAAATCCAGGGGATTTTTAAAAACCATGAAAGGCCCAGTTAGTTGCCTTGTAGTTCTAACTTTGAAAAGTACTAGTTGACCCTCATTCTCTTCATCTGTGAACTGCAGATGACAATGTTAAACACCTGCCATCTTTATGTCACAGGGATATCTTGGGCATCAATGAAACCATGCACAGCAAAGTGATTTGTAAATAAAGTGTAAAGCACTGTTATTCACCTAAGATACTGAAAACAGTGGCACCAACATGAATAGCCTATACAATAAAATAAAATACATATCTAGAAAGAAACAAAACATAATCTAAAAGAAGCCAAAATATCTATATGTAAGACCAGAGTATGTTTTCAAAGGAATGGTTATAAACCAGAGGAAAAATGAGTACTCTTCAAAAAATTTACTCTTCATTGCAAGATAGTAGAAACCTTTCCTTTAGAGAGACTCTGCAGTTCAGTTCTTCTCTGCAGGGTCCTGAGGATCCATTTCTCATCACAAAGTCTTGCTAGCAAAGCCCATTCTAAAAGTGCTACTCATGTTAGCCTATTGGGGACCTGCTTGTTAACAGTCTGAGATGAACTAAGGTGCTCATGCCAGAATGTAAATGCTGGCTGAATGGCATTGGTCTATGGACCAGACTTTGGGCTGGATTAGTCTAGATGCCTCAGATGGCTTGCATTTAAATACTCTCACTGTTACACTTGATCTTCATATTACTAGAGTCCACTGACCAGGTGAGGCAGTAAAAAAAAAAAAAATTAGTCTTCTTATACTTTTTAGTCACACTTTTCGTCAATGAAAACATTTTTGGACTTAAAATAAGTTATATGTCTTAAATAATGAGACTTGTTGATGGGGGAATAAAGCCCCAAAATACAAAAAAAGGTAGAATAAAAGAAATTGTGTTAAATGACAGAATCTAGTCACCTAAGACAAAACACATTTGGAGTAGGACCTTCTAATCAATGGATCATGTGTCTACAGGATCTCTACCATTTAGAGAATAGGAGAATCACATTTGAGAAGAGATATATCAGCTATATTTCCCTGAAGAAGGAACTTCTGCCTAAGACTGAGGTCTTAAGAATAACATTGAAATACTTGCTAGGTAAAGGTAAGTTATAGATCACTTGCTTTTCTGTTCCCTCTTCCCAATCCCAACACTTCAACTCACAGGAATCATTGACACAGAGATCTTCTCCTTTGCCACAGTACTGCTTGCCCTTGGTACGGAGGTTGGCCCTCACTGGATTGTCATCACTAGGTCTGAGAATGACACCGAAGATCTGCTTTCCTGTCCACAAGGTGACAGGCTAAAGGAGGAAAAGAAGTCAGAGCATCAGCTAGCCAAGCCTGGTCTCAACCATGCTTCATGCAAATAAGATCCGACTGTACAGTGATCACACTCAAACCCAACACAAGCCCCCCCCCCCATACACACACCTGTGCGTGTACACGCACAGCTAGCTCCTGCACAAACCTTTAATATTGTAGGGGGTGGGAGGCGAACTTTAATTTTCTCATCCTTGCCAACCAATATTGAAGCAATGATTTGGCAAGCCTTGGCTCGGTCAAAGAAAGTGTCCTTAAGGGTGAGGAGATAGGCAGCTAAGAATGTTAAGAAACAAAACACACATGAGGAATGAAACTGAGAAAATCATGTTTGCATTTGAAAATAAATTTGTACTATGACAAAAAAGTGAATTAAAACATACAGCTGCTTATTGGCTCTGTCTTCCATCAAGCATCCAAACTCCACAGCTAAGGAACTGTGTTTTACTCACTGCTATATCTCCAGTGCTTAGAAAAATGTCTGGTGTCTGGTAGGAGTTCAATAAATGGTTGTTGATTCAATGAACAATCAACCAATACTAAATATTGCAAGGAGGTTCACAGTTAAACTCAGTAAACAACAGAATTAAACACAGACAATTAAATAGCTTTTCAAGTCCTCACACGAACCCCCTGTGAATGAGAATCACTGTGTTTCATAATATCTTTTCAAGTGAATTTCAAAAACCTACCGGTTAGAAAATCCTGAATAGCTGCTATTAGTGGTTCTCCATTCCTTGGGGTTACAAGATTTGCTTTAGTCTGAAGGAAAAATAAACACAAAAGGTTACTAAAGATCTGTATAACAAAGACTTTTAATTGTTATGAATAGAGTAGCAGAAAGGTGAGGCTGTGAAATAGAAGCAGGGGTCCTAAGCCCGGCTTTGTCACTAACTTGTGGTTCCCTCATCTGTCACGGGGGAAGAAAAAATACCAGTAAGACTGATCTTAGAGGTTCCTACCAACACTAAAATAAAATACTAAGTGAAGCTGTTTTGGATTCATGTAAAAAATTCAACTGTGTAAAAGCTTGTTGTTAATAAATGTACTTCTGCAAAGAAAATTCACTTCCATGAATGAGTAGTACTATTATCATTGAAGTGAATCAATTCCACACTTCTCTACAATGATGGTAGAACTGTTCTAACAACAAACAATCCAACAACAGGATTTGATGAGTGCCACACTGGGCAAAAAGGATGCTAGTTGCTCATTACATAGGGAGATTTAAAGAAGTCCTGTGCATCAGAATGCATCTGCTCAGATCTTGATGTGGAGGTGTTCATGTGCATTTGAGGGTTTTCTGGGCCTCTTCACCCAGAGTGAAAGGCCCGCCATGGCAGAGACCTGTTCCTGCCTTCTTCTGAACCACTGCCCAGAGCAGTGAGCCTTCAACTACATAGGGAGACCTATCTGCTCATTCCTGGTTTAAATTCTCTCTCTGGGGTGGGATGGCAAGTGGTCTGGGAGAGAGAGCAGCGTGCATGAGTCTGAGATCTGCGCAATTTGTAAGTCTCCTGGGCAATTGGGGCCACATTCAAGCAAGAGCACAACCTGCTCCACTGAGACAAGACTGCTGAGTTAGTACAGCAGATATGTATCGCACAAGAAATTGAGGGGACCTGTCTAGACAGTCACTATGGATTCTTCCATCCTAACATCCATGGAACCCGTTTTTATTGTCATTTTTTAAAAAAGATTTATTTTATTGTTTTTGACAGAGAGACAGAGAGAGAGAGAGAGAAGGGGGAGGGCCCAGAGCACTCTCCATAGTTGTATGTCATCAGTTTTTGACATAGTTTCATTCCACAGGTGAGTGGGGGCCTCACAGGGTGGGAACTGGGCTGGGGCTCTCCTGCATGGAAGGCACGCCCCCTCGAGCCAGGGGCCGAACTGGGGGCAAGAATCAAACTGGGGGCTTCTCACTAGGAAGCACACTCTAGTTCATCATATGGGTCCACATGGGCTGGGGCTGGGATTTGATCCTCAGACCCCAAGACTGCAAGACGAGCACTCAACCTGCTGCACCATCCAGCATCCCTTATTGTTGTCATTTTTAACCGATGAAATATGTTATTAGAACAAAATGTCTAACAAAATGGATCCTTAATAGCAAAGTCAATGGCAAAGTCTAATTGGTTGGCTGCAGGCTGAGAGCTCTTATCACTAACATTCTAAACATTATTTTTAAATTACAAAAATACTGTGCATTCATTATAGAAAAATAAAAATACATATATATATATATATATATATATATATATATATATATATATATATATACACACACACAACTAAAAACCAAAACAAAAAACTACTATTTAAGATTTGGGTATATAACCTTTCCAACTTTTTGCTGTAAACATTTTTATAAACATAAGCATCTAATTACCAAACAAAAAGAGTATTGTGTCATACAACCTGCTTTTTTAAATAAAAAATAAATCATAACTAGCTTTCATGCCAATATGTATATAACTGTCATCATTTTCAACGGCCCTACAGGATTTCACTGTATAGATTCAACATAATTTAATATTAATATAACAAATTTCTTATTGGTGGACAGTGCCTGTGTTTTATTACTACTAGTAACTTTGCAATTCTGATTATTTCCTCTGGAGAGCTTATTAGAAATGACAGTGCAAGTCAGGAAGAAGGACTGTTCTGATCTATTTATTCACCCTTTGACTATAGAAGTGCCGAACAAAAACTCATTCATGGCTATGCATCCTCCATCAACCACCCACCCATCAACCATCTTCTTTCTCACCATCCACCAACACCCAACACAGCACTCATCACAACTGTTACTGATAGTGAGGCTTCGGAGAAAGAAGACTAGGTTCTTGTTATCCCAGGCATGACCGTACCACAGGGTCTCTGTACCTGCTACTTTTTTGTCTGGACTGTTCTTTATATGACAGTCCCACTGCTCCTTCTCCCACTTTCACAACTCGGCTCATGTGCTACCTCTCCAGTGACCCTCCCAGACTACCCCAATGTATAACAGGACTCCTTTCATTATCTTTCTTCCCCTGCTTCTTTTCTTCCTAGTACTTATCACAACCTGACATATTTTACATTTGTTTATTCTCCATCTCTCCCCACCTGAACAGGAATAAAAGCAAAGACGTGACTTTCTTATTCACTGCTGTATTCCTAGAAGAGTGCTTGGCACACAAAACTACTCAAAAAGCACCAATTATATCATTTTATTAATAAAAGGCCAAGGAGTCTAAAGAAGTAATTCAAAAGAAGATTCTAAATGCACAAAGATGGCCCTTAAGGAATTGGTTCTCAAAGCAAAACAAGAAAAACACCTTAAATATTCAACACTAGAGTTAGATGAATCATGGTGTGCTAACTTGGTGAAATATTGCAAAAACACTATAATCAATAATTATAAAGACTCTATGGTATATTGATAAAATGTTAACAAGAAAAAAGAAAAACAAAGGCTATTATAAACCATAACAACAACCATCTAAATTCATGGATGAGGAACAAACAGATTAAAGAAGTGGAAATAGGGGAAGCTGGGATGGCTCAGTGGGTTAGGCGCTCACTTTGCAGCCACGGGGACCGAGGATCAAATCCCGGCCCTGGCCCGTGCGGACCCATATGCTGAACTGGGGAGTGCCCCAGTTCAGCTTTCAGCGGGGCGAGACCCCGGCCTGGTTCCTGCCCAGCCCCACTCCCACCTGTGGAATGAAACTATGTGGAAAAACCGATGATGTGCAACTATGGAGACTGTTCTGGGCCCTCCCCCTTCTCTCTGTCTCTGACTCTGTATCTCTGTCGCTCTCTGTCAAAAACAATAAATAAATCTTTAAAAAAAAAGAAAAAAAAGAAGTGGAAATAAAGAAAAAAAAAGCTGTCATGTATAGAAACTTTATCTTATTTAAATAACTTCCATTATACTAGAATGTTTCAATAAATAAGAATCAATGTTTTTAAAAAGTTGAAGACTTAAGTTTATCTTAACACATGAATTGTTTAGAATTATTAAAGTCTCCAAAAGATCATTTAAACATGTACAAAAAATACACGATAAATACTTCACTTGTCAGAAAAGAGTTGCCAACTTCTGCCCTGAAGAACCCAGGCAAGGATCATGAATACAACCCTTCCTCCCAATCCCCACCAAATCCACATGGACTTTAACAGATTCGTTTGCAACTTTAGAAACAATACTAACACCCTAAACCAGGGCTGTCAAACTGGCGGCCCGGGGGCCACATGTGGCCCCCGAGGTAATTTTTTGTGGCCCATGATGTGAAATAAAATGAAAATAGAAAAAACTGTTATGAAGAAAACAGCGCTTAGGGGAGATCGAGGCAATACTGTACACACAATTCCCTCGTTAACCTTTAACTACTGAAGAGGAGTATACATGTGGCCCAGTGCCTTTCCTGGGGGCCTGTGGGCGTGTATAAAGGCGCTGACTCAGTTCCGGCGACGTTTGTAAATGTGATGTGGCCTGGGTGAATCTTGCCTGTTGCACCAAGTGGCCCGTGATTTGAGTTTGACACCCCTGCCCTAAACCAAAACAGATTAGAATCATCATATCAAAAATAGTAAAGTGTTTTTGGAAGTAGGGACACTTACAACCAAAAGACACATCAATTCATAATACAGAAAACTGGAATACTGGAAAAAAGACCTGAGCTCCAACACTGCAACAGTTTGGGGCCATTAAGTTTAGGAGGAAAGAGGCCTACACAGCAGGTACCATGTACAACTGCGCTATGGCTGGGTGCAAAAGCAAACAGTACACACAGAACAACTCTTAGAACCCAATTGTAAGCTCTGCAAGAAAGGCATTTGCTTCATTCATCACTGAACTCATCTGGCATCTAATGGGAACATAACCATTTGTAAAATAAAATGGTGGTAATTCATTACAACAATGACTGTTTAGTGTGCCCTTTAGAAGACAAAAAAGACAAAAGAAGCATGTAACACATTTTTGGGATGGTTTCCACGCAGAATGTTTAATAAAATGTATTGGTGCTTAAAGAATCTTTAGTTACTGGAAAACCTACTTATACGGAATGTATTTATCCCATGATATCCAGCCTAGGAACCTTATATATTGTTTAATCAAAACATTAGATTGTGAATCTAATATTAAAAGTTAAAATTTCTTATTTACCAAGAAAGTATACAAGAACTGCTAACTCACGCCACCATTTATAACAATATGCTTGTGCACACATTTTTTTTCTTGGGAACCCACATTATAGGTCAGAAAATACCCACTTCCCCACTAAGCACCTATTATTAGACACTAACTCACTGATACACTACAGGGTGTTTTCCAGCAGGGTATGCTTCCTTCCCACTCCTTCAAGGAGCTATAAGCTGGGTCGTACCACCCTACATACCCCCATTAGAACAAGGGCCTCTGCTTTAGCTTCTTCTGTTTGAGGAAGATGAAGATTCATTTCATCACCATCAAAATCCGCATTGTAGGGTGTACACACACACTCGTTAAATCTGAAGGTCCGGTGGGGTTTGACCCTGGCCTGTGGGATGCAAAACCAAACCAAACAGAAGGACTTAGTCATTTATCCAAAAGGTTCATAATTTTGAAACATTAAAAAATGGCTTCCTGGAAAACTGGAAACTTTAGATTAAGGAAATAAATTTCTAGTACGTTATGTCAGGTGATATATGTCATTTGTACACTGAATCAATAGCTTTATTAGCTCAAACCAATGCAGTTAACTTGTTTAACATTATGAGGCAAATGCCCACATAGGAGCCATGTGACAGGACTTGTACTGGCCAATGACATCACAATTTGATATAAAAAAGATTAATAGCAGAAGCTGATTAAAATGCACCGACTACATAAAAACCCACTGAGTTTATGACACCAAAAAAAGGAAAGCCAAAACAAATAAACAAATAGAAAAACTAAACTTAATTGAAAGTAATGAGTATTTTCTTTTTACTTCCCAAAATGACAATAAAGGAAAAAGACTTGGGCATTTAGGCTGCCTTTCCTTTAAGAATTTTAATTCTAGGTAAGCAAATAGGCCTAGTTTTTCAGTCCAATAATGCTACATATAAAATGTGAAAGAGATGAAAAATTAGAAAATCACCATTTTGCAGCCCTAATGAAATAATGTAGTCAGGGACATAAATGGATGAAACCATTAGTAAAAAGGTTGATGAAGAACTTCTAAAGGAAGCTATCAGATGAATCCCTAGCTTTTTTTTTAGCATAATTAAGAGTTGGGGGAAGCCAGGATGGCTCAGTGGGTTAAGCGCTCACTTTGCAGCACCGGGGACCCAGGATCGAATCCCAGCCCTGGTCCATGCTGACCCATGTGCTGAACTGGGGAGTTCCCCCAGTTCAGTTATCTCTCTGTCTCTGTATCTCTCTCTCTCTCTGTCAAAAACAATAAACAAACAAACAAACAAAAAGAGTGGGACATCTAGATAACATGTGCTTCCTGAAATAAGGCAAAAGGATGTCGCCAGCACCAACCATGAGTTATTCTTGCCAGAAAGCTGAACCTGAATCTGATCATGCCTTGGGAGCCCATTTCTAGTTTATGAGAATAGGAAGAATGAAGAAACACTTAACACCATACATGTAAGGACAAACTGAGAATATGTGCCATTCTTTAGGACAAATGACATGTTCTTTTTTTTTTAACAATGACACTGAACTTAAAAAAAGGAGGAAGGACTGCTCTAGATCACCTGAAACCTAGGACATGTATCAACTAAATGCAATATGTAGATTTGCATCCTGACTTACACAAACTAGCTGTAAAAACAAACAAACAAACAAACAAACAAACAACAAACAAACTAGCTGGGTACTAGACAATAACAAAGAATGACTGGGTAAGAGTCAATACCAAAGAAAGACAATACCACCTCATTTTGTGAGGTATGTAATGGCGCTGTGGCTATGTAGATTCCTTCATCACAAACTGCTTTTTTGGTATTTTCACTGTTAGGTAAAAACACTGATGTATTGTGTTCATAAACTACTGAAAAACTGAAGCTAGAAAAAAATTAAGGGCCTGTTTAAACACTGCTTGCAAATGCTCATGGATTTAATAGCTTTGCAGATAGAAGAATTTATGAATATTTAACAAATTAAAGTTACATCTCATCTCCATTTTATTTTTTTAAAGATTTTATTGTTTTTGACAGAGACAGAGAGACAGAGACAGAGACAGAGAGAAAGGGGAGGCCCAGAGCAGTCTCCATAGCTGCACATCATCAGTTTTTGATATGGTTTTGTCCCACACAGGTGGGCAAGGGGCTGCACAGGGCGGAAACTGCCTGGGTGCCTCCTGCATGTGAAGCCTCAAGCCAGGGGCTGAATGGAGGGGTCGGGGTGGGGGGGCCTCCCGCATGAGAAATATATCCCAGTTCACATATGGGTCCACACGGGCAGGGCCGGGATTGGATCCTTGGTCCCTGGGGCTGCAAAGCAAGCACTTAACCCGCTGAGCCATCCCAGACTCCCTTATCTCCATTTTAAATCTTCAGAAAAAGGAACTACTGCTATTGCAAAACAGAATTACCAAAAAATATATGGTTTAGCATCTTTTTTTTTTTTTTTAAGGTTTATTTATTGTTTTTTTTGACAGAGAGAGACACAGAGTCAGAGACAAAGAGAATGGGGAGGGCCCAGAACAATCTCCATAGTTGCACATCATTGGTTTTTCCACATAGTTTCACTCTACAGGTGAGCCCGGTGCTGCACAGGGCAGGAACTTGGCCAGGGTCTCGCTCTGGTGAGAACTGAACTGGAGGAGCTCTCCAGTTCAGCATATGGGTCCACAGAGGCTGAGGCCGGGATTCGATTCTCGGTCCCCAGGGCTGCAAAGTGAGCGCCCAACCCACTGAACCATCCCGGCTTCCCCTCGTTTAGCATCTTAATTGGTGAACTACTGTAAAGAAAAATCTTTTAAGTATTTTATTTCCTTAGTTAATACACTGCATTAAATCAAAATTCAATCAGGTGTCATATCTATTTTTCATAAATTTTGCATACATATATATGCATATAGTTTTTGTTTGCAAGTGAAATCATGCTAGTCAGTTGCATACTAATTTTCAATTAGTTCCATTTTACTCTTGTTAGTATTACATTATAAATATTAAAAACATTAAAGGGAAGATGGAAATTTAAAAGTTTTACTCATGCTGAAAAGTGAGAGAAAAAAACAAGTTATGAAAATTTGAGATTACTGGCAATTTTAACGTTAGTAGTCTGGAATTCAGCATTGCACATACAGCTGAAAATAAAACAAGAAGTCTCATACTCACCAGATGCGCCATGATGCTCAATTTGTGCAGTGAGGGCTGCCGGTTGAAGAGCACCACATCCCCATCTATGAGGTGTCTCTCCACGATGTCCCCATACTTGAGCTCCTGAGCCATCTTTTCTCTGTTTCCATATTTCAAAAACCTTAATGTACAATAAACATGATGTGTAAGAACCAAGTTCCCTCATGAAGTTGTTCCCTCGTCATGTCATGATTCAAACTCTAAAAATGATCCGATTTCATTGAATCTAAGGTGCCTTCAGAGGCCATCAATTAAACTATGGCAAATTGATGGTAAGATAAAGCTTAATTTTAGAAGTGTTAAAATAGGGGGAAATATGTATTAGAATCACAGACATAGAGTAATAAGTCAGCTTCTCCCGCAGGGCTCTGTTGGTGTTTTTATCTCATGTTTATCACGTGTGGTAAAAAGGCACTGGCACTCAGCTCATTTTGCTACGAAAAGCCAAAGCTGGCAAAGTGAGTGCCTGCCTGCTGGGTTATAAGCACAATGAAGTAACCCCAAAGACCCCTGGTGACACAGAAAATGATCCACTTTCACATCCCAATATGTTTCATCCACCTAGATTCAATGATGCTAATGCCAGGAAACAAATTAATACTTCATGTATAGTCAACTGTGAAACAGAGCAAATGATGTTACCTAGGCTCACTGCAATTAAACAGATATTTTCCACATGCTGAAATATCCCCGTATTTGTCCTTTGGAGTACACTCTGTGGCTAAGTACGGCAACAGTGAACTTGGTCATGAGAAAGTTATATCCAACTAGACTGGGAAAGCATTACCTTTTCATCTGCATGTGTCTCTGCTGAATGAAATTGGCTCCTGGGTGAACTTCAGGCCCATTTTTAACCAATTTCCTCAAAAAATTAATGTTTGCTTTGTTTACCTACAGGATCACAATAAAAAACACAATGACATACTGTTAGGTTTCTATAAGATAGTACATTACACTGAATTGTGTCTCAGTCTTTATTTTCCTGTGTGAGTGTAGGAGAAAGGGAGGCAGAGCCCTGAACATCTTGCTGCCTAGGATCTTGAGTGTAATGACAGTGGACTGATACCAGGAGCCCAGGACCCACTGTGCACATAGTCATTCACTTGATGGGTTACATGGCCAAGTCCTTTACTGGCCTTCGGTATCTCTATCAGTAAAATAAGTGGGCTGGACTGACCTGTAGGGACCTTTCAGCATATACTGTGATCCTAAAAACGGGTGGCAACTTCACCTGCAATGATTTCCCATGGGCTTCTAAAGAATAAAAGCTGTGACTCCAGCACTCTATGTGCTGGTCTCCATTGCTGTGCCCTGCAACCCTTTGGACAGCTGTCTCATGGAATACCATCTCAGATACGGACACCCGGAATCATGAGTAACTCAACTGAAGACACTCCACACAAGCTTTATCAGAAACATCAATGATCTGGACCAATTAGAATCTTAAGGGCCAGGCCAATCAATATCATTAACAGGCCTATATACCGGCACCTCAGTTTAAAAAAAAAAGTATTGTAAATACCATTTTATACTCATCAAGAGTGTGAACTGAGTATAAAGTGGTATAGCCTTTCTGTTTATGCATCAATAGCCTTCAAACATTCAAAGTCTTTGACTCAGTGATTCTAAAGTTTTAAAAATAAAATTTCATTCCTACAAAATTAACTGAGCGGTGTTTATCATTTAGTTACTTTAAAACATGAGGTATGAACCAACACAGAAAGATGTTAAAAATGAGATTAGAAAAAAGAGATGCAGAATAGTACATTTATTTAATGTATCTATGAATATATACACATAAAGCCTGACAGAGTTCTGATTGGATATATGCTACAGATATTAGATATGGCAAGCTTGTCCAACCTGCGGGCTACATGAGGCCCAGGATGGCTTTGAATGTGGCTCAACACAAATTTGTAAGCTTTCTTAAAACATTATGAGACTTTTCTTTCTCTTTCTTTTTTTAGCTCATCAGCTATTGTTAGTGTTAGTATATTTTACGTGTGGCCCACGATAGTTCTTCCATGTGGCCCAGAAAAGCCAAAAGACTGGACACCCCTGATATATGAGTATGGTAATATATGTATGAAACAAACTGGAAAGATACAGATACTCACACACACTAAGCTGTGGATTGGGTGAGTTACTGGGGATTTCCCATTATCTATTGTTTGGCATCTCAAAATTATAATGTAAAAGACTGGATTCAAAACAAAGAATTGAGCAGCTGAATGGTACTTACCTTCTCAGGAAAAGTTAGAATTTTGGCCACATGAACTGGCACAGCTACCTCATCAATCCGGAGGTTGGGGTCAGGAGAGATGACTGTTCTGCCAGAAAAATCCACCCTTTTTCCTGAGAGATTGCCTCTAAATCGACCTAAATAAATAAAAATATGTTATAGGTCTCCACGGCACAAGGTGTGCTGTTTAGGGGTAATATGAGCAGAAGGACAAAGCAAAGTCTATGATCTCCAACTAGATAAGCTGGAGATATATTAAAAACAATAATAAGGCACATTTTGTTGGCAACATACCCTGTTTTCCCTTCAGGCGCTGGACGAAACCCCGGGTCCACTTCTTGGGCGCCATGTTGAGGGGAATGCCTGAGAGCTCGCTGTTAATGTAGAGGGCACACTGCAGCTGCAGGAAGTCCCAGTCTTCCATGATCATCTGGGTCTTAGCTCCCGATATCCGATGCTAAAATCGAGCAGATAATGAAGAGAAACAAGCCTGGTCCATTTGACTTTCTTGATCACAAGTGTTTCCACAGATATACTCCAAAACTTATGGCTTGGAAATGCTAGTGGGAAGCACTGACCTTTTTAATGACATCATTTAAAAAAATGATCTCTGTCAATTTCATCGTCAGATCATCTTCATTGGTGCCAGACTTCAAATCGCTCACAACGGAGGGTCTGATACACAAAGGTGGCACTAAAAGTCGAGTGAGAATCAAATCGGAGGGCTTTCCAGCTTCTGGGTTCATCAGAAGTAGAGGAACATCTTCAGCTGGGATTCGCTTAAATAAATTCAGAACTACTAAGGGATTCAAGTTTTCCTATAGAAAGGAAAGTGATACATGTTAATTTTCCATAGTGTGGGCAAGGCCTTACTTCTCCATGCTCTCTAGCCTATTCACCACCTAGTATAAGTGATGGTAGAGATTTCTGTTAACATGCTATGTTGCAAGACCTTAAAAATGTGCATGCCTTCTATTCCAATTACTTAAGCCAATAGTTCCACTTCTTATAATTATTCCAAAGGGTAGGATTTTTTGTAGAATACAAAGATTCAGCTACAAGGATGTTCACTAAAGCTGTTCTTAATAGTGAAGTTGGAAACAGCCTGAAAGGTTACTGGTTAGATAAAATCATGGGATATCCGTATGTAAGAAAATTATGAAGCCATTAAAAACAAAGACACTACAGAAAATGTAGCTATTGCCATGAAAGCTGTTCACAAAATTAGTAAATGAAATAAGCATATGTATGATATGGTCTCATTTTGGGGATGCACATTTATATACAAGAATTTACCAAGGTTTTATTTTATTTATTTATTTTATTTATTTTTGACAGAGAGAGAGAGATACAGAGACAGAGACAGAGAGAGAAATGAACTGGGGGAGCTCCCAGTTCAGCATATGGTTCCGCATGGGCCGGGGCCGGGATTCGATCCCCGGTCCCCGGCGCTGCAAAGTGAGCGCTTAGCCCACTGAGCCATCCCGGCTTCCCCGCAAGATTTTAAAAGTGCTATCTTTAGATGAGTGAAATTATATTTAATTCTATCTTTGTACTTAAATTTTGTGTAGTGAACTGATATTAGCTTTGAATTAACTTCATGTAGTAGATGTGCAGGCTGTAACAACTTACTCATAAGAACTATGCGAATTATCAGAGATATTCAAAGATCAAGGGTAAGAATGGTTAGCTTGTGTCTTGCTACTGCTTATTAAATTTTCTTGGGATAAGGTGGAAGCCAGAATGGTTCAGTGAGTTAAGCACTTGCTTTGCACCTCTGGGGAGTGAGGATTGAATCCCGGCCTCAGCCTGTGTAGACCCATACGCTGAACTGGGATGTGCTTCCCATGGTGGAGGCCCCCAATTTGGTATTCAGCCCCTGACTCGAGGGTGCGTGCTTCCCATGTGGGAGGCCCCCACACCCAGTTCCTGACCTGTGCAGTGCCACGCCCCGCCCACCTGTGTGGAATGAAACCATGTCGAAAACTGATGACATACAACTATGGCAATTGCTCTGGGCCCACCCCTTCTCTCTGTTTCTGTCAAAAACAATAAATCTTAAAAAAAAAAATTTTTCTTGGGATCAAAAAGATTGTATGACTGAGAATATATGCTACAAGCTGAATTTGCTACACATAACTTAACAAGAAGGGGAACAAAGTTAAGAGAGAACTATCTGAGCACCTAGTGCCCTTAGCACACTGCTCCAAGAGATGCTTCTGCAGTTCCAGCCTGGAGACAGCAGTGAGGTCAGGGAGAAGGAATGCTTTTTTTTTTTTAAGGCTTATTTTATTGTTTGAGAAGGAGAGAGAGAGAAAGAGAGAAAGGAAGAGAGGGAGAGAGAAGGGGAGAGAGAGAGAAGGCCCAGAACAGTCTTCATAGTTGTACATCATTAGTTGTGACATGGTTTCATTCCACAGAGGTGGATGTAGGGCTGCAAGGGGGTGGGGGTGGGGGTGGGAGGGGGAGAACTGAACCGGGGGTCCCCTGCATGAGAGGCGAGAACTTTCGCTACAATCGGGGCTGGGACCCGACCCCCAGACCTTGTAGTTGCAAGGCAAGCGCCTAATCTGTTGAGCTATCCCAGCATCCTCAAGAAGAAGCATTTTCTAGTCCATGCCCTTGCCAAGAGAACTCCCTTCCTCAGCTTCCCTATCTCCCAGCACTGGGGGCCTCCCTACCACTTGAAATAGTTAGGGAGGGAGATGAAGAAGGCCAGGTGTGACCTGCAGTACCAGTCAGTACTGAACAGGATATCATGGAACTGAAGGCCGTCCAGAAGGGCAGGAGGATGGGTAAGACTCTGGACAGCATTTCTTAGCAAGAGCACCTACTCCAGGTGGCACCTGACCTACTGTTATGCACCAAGCAGCAGAAATCAGGGCCCAGTGGAAAGACAGCAGGGTAGGGCTCAGTTCTGTACAGGGCAGCACATGCTATCAAAACTCCTAACAGCTAGAGCTCTAGAGTGGGCTGCTTAGGGTGGTGGAGAGGGAATATGGCTGCAAGGACGTCTGCCAAGGTAGTCTGTCACTCAGCTGTGGGAAGTATTTCTACCTGGTGGGGAAACAGGACTGATGGCACCTATGGAGGGACTCAGGTCTGCAGGCCTACCAACCTCTACATTTGTATTAATTGGGAATGGATCTACATTAGCCTCTGGGCACAGAGTGCAGAAGTTCTGTTCAATACCTAAATGAGTCTGTGACCCAGAAAAGGTCAAGAACCACTGCTCTCGGGTCTCTTCCAACTTAATTATACTGTGCTGCCCATAAAGGCATGGGGTTCTACATTCCTGAAAATTAAATGAATTAGGATGAGCTGATCTCAGAGGACCTGCTACTGCTCCAAGCATGAATGGCATCAGACAAAACCTCAGAAAAACAGATCTTGTTACAGACCAAGTGTAAAGAGAAGAAACCAGCAAAAATGTAAGACAAAGCACAAATGTTATATGTGGTTGAAGGAAGGCTGAGATTTCCAAAGCAGTCCAGATAGCAGGGGAGGCTGGAGGGAAGCAGCTAAGGGATGTGGGGAGGAACAGTGGGGTAGAGGCTTCATTCATTAAGCTGAAGGGACACTAGGAATCTGAGCACACAGCACAGGTGGGAGGAAACATCTGTATTTTCTAGGCTCGTTATCACAGAAATGTCAGTAGCAATGATGATGACTACTACAATTGGGCAACATGCTCTAAGCACTTGCTGTGTCAGGCACTGTGCTAAGCACTTGATCCAGAATTCATCTCTTAATCCTCACAAAAGGCCTAAAGCAGACACTCCTGTAACCGGTTTTATAGCTGAAGAAACTGAGGGCCAGGTTGGGTCATGAGTCTAAGGTCATAGAACAAGTTAAGTGGCACAGCTGGATTCTAATCTCAAGTCTGCCTGACCCAAAAGCCAAAGCTCTTAACTACTACCCTAACCACTAACCACTTTAAGGGTGTCAGCCTTGGGGTGGGGGGACAGGGTGGGGGTGGCAGTGGGGGAATGCCTGAGAGCCCAGCTGGATGCACTAGATGAGTAACTCTTAAATAGGAGGGGGTTACGGTACCTCCTGGGCCAAGTCATTTAGGAGGCTCTTCCAAACAAGATACCTTCCGGGCCCTAGAGGAGAATCACAGGAGTGTCAGAAGTGGTCCTTGCCAAGCAAGGACATGGTCACAGGTTCCGGGTAGAGAGCAAGCAGGGCAAAGTGCCGGTGGGATGTCAGGGAGCCCAAATGAAGAGCAGCAGAGTGTGTGCAGGAAAAGCGGCAAGTAAAGCTACACCCAAGAAAGCACAGCACCTTCATGCTCACTGACCAAGGCTGTTTGCCAGGCTTCTGACAGCTTTCTACATGGCCACTGGCCTGGGGGCAGAGCCTCACTTTCACACTGTAGGTCAAGGCAGACTTTCTCAGCCTTCATCTTAACTTTCCCTGCAGCAGTTTCATTCTCAGTACCTTGAAGACATCCCTGCTGGAATGAACTGCTGCTGCCCTCCCCACTATTTCCAGAACTACTATTTTCCTGATGTCCGCTCAAGGGCACCCGCTTATCTCTGATCACTCCGTCACACCCAACTCCACAGTGGGTGGTCATCAATCCTTGTCCTTTTTTTTTTTAAAGATTTTATTGTTTTTGATAGAGACAGAGAGAGAGAAGGGCTCCCCCTTCTGAGGGGGGAGGCTGAGAGCAGTCTCCATAGTTGTACATCATTTTTCAACATGGTTTCGTTTCACACAGGTGGGTGTGGAAGCTGCACAGGGTGAGAACAGAGCTGGGGGCCTTCCGCTTGGGAGGCAGGTTCCCTCGAGCTGGGGGTCAAACCTGGGGCCTCCCACATGGGAGGCACACCCTAGTTCAGCATGTGAGTCTGCACAGGCCTGGGCAGGGATTCAATTCTCAGTCCCCAGGGGTGCAAAGCAAGCGCTTAACCTGCTGAGCCATCCCAGCTTCCCCAATCCCTGTCCATTCTTACTGCATGCAATGACTCTCACCTCTGGCTCCTCTATCATTACCCAGGTTCAGCTGTTTTCCCTACTCCTCTCCCCTCCAAATGGAAGCATAATTTACATATAGCAAACAGCACAAATCTTAGAGACTAATACATTTTTACTTGTATACACCTATACCTACATATATCGTATCATCATTCAGATCTAGTATTTCCATCTCTCCAAAAAGTATCTTGATGCCCCTTTTCCATCAGTACCAAGCTCTCACCCCAGGGGTAATGGCTCTCCTGCCAGATCTATCACCATAGATCAGTTCAGCCTGTTCTTGGACTTGATCTAAACAGTATCACATGCCAGGTATTCTTTTGTATAGTGCTTCTTTCTCTCAGCAGGATTCTGAGATTCAGCCAGGTGTGTGTCAGGTCATTTCTTTCATTGCAGGATAGTCTTCCATTGTGTGGATCTATCATTTGTTTATTTTCCTGTTGACACGTATCTGAGCTATTTCCAATTTTGCCTTTTATTAATAAAGCTGCAATGAGCATTCATTCTTTTTATTTATTTATTTTTTCCTGTTTTCTATTCTGAACATTCATTCTTACACAAATATTTTGTGGACATTGCACTCATTATTCTTAGGTATATATCTAAGTGTAAAATTGCTAGATCATATAAGTGTTAGGCTTAACTTTGTTAGAAACTGCCAAACTGTTGTGCATAGTAGTAGTAACATTTCATACTGCCACCACCAACATATGAGGACCAGTTGCTTCAAGACTTTGCCAGCACTTGATTTTCTTTTTTAATTTTTCTGGAGATGGGGGAGGGTTAATTAACATTTCCCTGATGACTAATAACAACTATTCACTTATTTATTGACCATTATCATTTATTAAAGGTAACCTTTTGTGAAATGCCAATTCAAGTCTAACTTCCACTTTTAAATACTCTAGAAATTCTGATTTGATAGATAAGTTTGGAATAGTGCCTTATAAATCTGTATGTCCACAAGTTTCTATAAGAAACAGTTGTGAGTCTCCCCATGTGACCACTTAAGTAAAAAATAAAATAAAATAAAATAAAAACTGGGTTTATCTTACTGATTTGTAAGAACTGTTTCCTATATTCTGGATATGAGAGTCCTCTGTCAGATATATGAACCATGACTATTTATTCCCAGTCCATGGCCTGCCTTTTCACTTTTATAATGTCTTTTGGTGAGCAGTCAGGCTTTTCTAAGTTTTCATCATTTATCATGTCCTTTCCCTGTGCAGAACTTTCGATGGTCTCACAATCCCAGGGTAGGATGTCCTCAAAAAAGTGCCTCAGCTGTTTGTCTTTTCGATAGCATAGGCCTGAATGCCAATTGTTGGCTAGAATTCCTGCTGCATCACTCACTGTCGTCCTGGGCAGTGCTGTCTCCTAGAGCTGTTGTAAAGATTAAATATGAGGCAATCCATGTAAAAAACGGAAAACAGTGCCTGTGTATAAACAGCAGTCACTATTATTAGTGCTCTCTGGTCTCTCAAACAGAGACTAAGCTTCAGAACGAGCCCAGGCACTATCAGCTGGACATGCCAAACTCAGTGCCCTTGACTCTTTAAACTCTACCCAAGTTTAAAGACTAGACCAAAACACACCTTTCTTCAGTCTTCCCTACCCAAATCCTAAGTGACATCTTCCTCCTGATTTCCCATTGAACTCACTGTCTTTGCCATTCATGTGACAGCACTCTGCCCTATGGTGTTAGCTATCTTTTCATTGATCTTTTCGCAGATTAGTGGTGCCTTGACATATCTAAACTGTGGGACCCTTGAAAGCAAACTGTCTTATAGCTTCTGATGCTTCCCACAGGTCTGATAGACTTTGGTACTCAGTAGCCACTCAACTAATTTATTTCATATATTATTATTTGTAGATAGGTCTATGCGACTTAAGTACTAATTAAATTCAGAGAAAGGCAAAACAAGCCACTTCATACAATTCTATTGGTTAAGTTTGTGCCCACTAAGGTAAATTAATGGGAATTGCCTACAATTTCTTCTTTCATTATCCAAGTGAGAAACATGGTCTCTCAGTTCAGGCTTTCTAAACAGCTATAATTTTACAATCTTTAACAATAAAAATGTAACATGCTACCTGGGCAATTAAAACGTTGTTAGTTACAAGGTCAGTCCACATTAGACTTAGTGCTAGACAACCTGTCACATGAAATACTCCGGGAGATCTAACTTAATTGGACTTGTCATTCTGGAAGGTGTGTATATCAGTGGGGAGAAACAGTGAGAGTGACAGTGAGAGTGAGACGAGAGAGTGAAAGTGAAAGAGAGAGAGAGAGACAGAGAGAGACACACACGAAGAGAGAGAGACCTATGGGCCTTGGGGGGAAGTAGGGCTGGGCAAGAAGAGGGCAGGCGTGCACATCATGCTCACCTGCGCCCTTCCCAGCAGGGGCTCCACTTCTTTGTTATGCTCGATGGCGGTTTCAAAAGACTGAAGGAAATTTGATACTACAGGATCCATCACTTTTTTGTTGGTCTTGTACTTCTCATGAATTATCTTCAGTAATCCACATTTCTTTACAGTACCTGTAAGAGTTAATTTATTTACCAAGGTTAAAAAAATTAGGTTCTTGGCTAGGCTGGCCTGAGGGTGCAGTCTGGTTAACAAAATTACTGAAATTGCTACAGCAATGGAAGGTAAGAGGTGCATTTCCTAACAGTGCATCACATCAGTTGCTAGGCTCTAACGCCTGAATTTGCAAGAAGTTGACTATGAAATAGTACATATAACTACTATGCTAAACAGAAGAGTGAGCGCAAAGGGCTGTCACCAAGGCTTCCATGTGGTCCGCTCACCATTGAAAGTGCCACAGTGATGGCAGATGCTTTTCTTTCGGCACTTATCTGAGATTTTCTTCTTCAGTCCTCGCTTCTGAAGGTAGGTCAGGCCAGGCCTCTTTAGATAATCCAGAAACTGCTTTTTCTCCTCCTGGGACAGCATGATGTGGCAGCAGGTTTTGCAGATCATCTTTTAAAAATTAAACAAAACAGATGAAAGAATAAGAGAATGAAAAAAAAATCTTAAAAAAAAAAATGCTACTCCTCCCATCCCTTGCCCAAGTCACTTAACTGAGTGACCACATGACATGCACAGATCTACACAAATATACAAACAGAGAGGCAGTCCATGTTCACCAGAACCTAGCCACTGTGGTAGCTGGATGCTGGAAGTTTTATTAACTTTTTCTTTTTTTCTTCATGCTATTCTGTATTGCTTGAATTATTATTACTTTTTACAACATATATCTATCACCTACTCAAGGGAAATCAAGGAGTGAAGACTTCTTAGCAATTTAATTTATTGCAAAAAGAAATATTATGTGTTTAGTATAAAAATTTCCCCTAGATTGTATCCCCCACCACTCACAATTCCTAAGCTCACCACAATGTCCCTGATCAATAACTCCTAAGTTCATGCCTGTGAAATGAATACATGCATGCTTACCTGTAAGATACCTATAACTGCTCTGAAGTACCCCACGTGAAAACATGGCAGTTCCAAGTCAATGTATCCGTAGTGGCCCAGACAGTCAGCCAAGTTTTTCCCACAGGTCTCACAAGGACGGTCTTTCTCACTTGTACCCTTTGGATAAAAGCACACCCAATAATCAATGGAGACCACTAGACAGAAAGTGGGAGCAGTTCTCACAGGTTGCCAGCAAGACTGTCAGAATCATCTGCGAAGCTAAAGTGTATTCACATTCAACTGACTGAAGGCTGGAGTCCCTGAGATGTGCAGGAGAATAGGGAGATGGCCAGAAGCCCTTGCTTCTACCAATCTGGTAAGCCATCAGTTTCATCAGCAAGCCAAAACACATGGAACTGAGAAGGCATAGGGTGTCTTACCATCCTATGGTCAAGCACCCCATATAGCAAGGGGGCATGGTTGTTGTCCTGGCTGTACAAGTTCTTACTCACGACCTGGATGTGTGCCTGTTGGCGCATCTCCTCAGGTGACTTCATTCCAAAACAGATGTGGCTTCTGGAATGTTAAGAGAGAGAGCAATTATATCAAAACCACTTATCAAAAATGGCGATTACACATGTGACCACCATAACCAACTGTACCCTTCCAACTCTCTGCAGGATCTGTTCCCCCATTATTAAATATATTCAAACCTCTCCCCTTTTTCCTTGGTAAGCATCCCTTCATCCTGCTGGAATCATTTCTACTTTCACTATCAAATGAAATGGTGCTCACCAAGGTCACTGAGTCCACCTGCTTGCTGCTAAATCCAATAAGAACATGCTCATTTTACCACTGTAGCATTGGCAGTTAACCCCTCTATCCCACTTATCTTGGAATATTTTCTTTTCATGGCTTTGGTGATACCATATACTCTTTGAGTTTTCTTCTTCACTCTGGTTGTTTCTTCTTAAGTCTCTTTTGTGGTTTCTTCTTCTACTGCCATCCCTTAAATACTGGCATCTCTCCCTGCCTAGGGTTATAACCCTCATCCTCTTTTCTTTTCAAACATTCCTCCTGAGTGATCATGTCACTCATGTATATGTTGACATCTGTCTAATCTCTGTGTATAGCCTAGCTACCTCTACTCAGCTGGAGATTCTATAGACATCTCTTCTGGACAGCTACACTTGGATATCCCACAGGCATCTCAAACTTGACACATCTAAAACAGAACCCAATACCTTCTCTCCCAAATTCATTCATTTTACCCCCAAAATTGGGGATTTACTGCGTGTCAGGCACCATTCTAAGGGGCTGAGAATACAAACTAGATCAGATAAACAAGGTCCCTGCAACATGGAGCTCACAGTTTAGGGTGGGCAGTACAGACAATAAACAAATAGATATACAAAAGTGAATACATGCAGAGAGTGAAAATAATGTGAAGTGGTAGAGAGAGTCTGAGGAGCCTACTGTCATGTGGTCAGAAAGTCTCTCTGTAAAACTGACTTTTAAGCTGAATTCTGAATAAGAAGTAGCAAGTCCTAAGATGATCAGGAGGCTGAACATTTGAAGTAGAGCACAACTAGGGCATGCACAAGCTTGGCATTTTCAAGGAACCTGTACTAGAGCACAGAAAGCAAATGGTACAAGATAAAGTCAGTGAGGTGTGCTAGGGCCAGGTCATGCAGGGCTTGGGATTCTGGCAATTTAAAAGTTAGTGCAATGGAAAGCTGGTAAGATTTTAAGTTGAAGTGTCAAGGATGTAATTTTCATCTTAACAGAGTCACTTGTGTTGCTTTTTGAGAATAGATTACATCTGCATACAGGCAGGGGTTGAAGTGAGTATGAGTCTAGGGTAGACAAGGGAGACCACCTGGAGGATTCATCCAGGCAAGAAACATGTTTGCCATCCCAGTGAATGACATCCGCCCATACAGCTGCCTGAGTAAGAAATTCTGTGTGTCAATCTCATTTGTCCCTTACCTCATCTTTAGCAATATTATACCTAAACCCCTATGACATCCACTTCTCTCCAATGACTCTGCCACTCTAGTGTACACTATTGTCATCCCCAGCCTGGATCCCAATAGTGGCTTCCAAGCTCTCCCTCTTACTTTATTCCTCAGAGAATCATAAGCAATCTTTCAGAAGTGCTATCAAGTCACTCCCCTGCTCAATTAGAACCCTTCAATGGTTCTTCATTGCCTGCAAGATGACTTCGAAACACAGGTTCAAATCTCTTGCTTTCTTCTTATCAGCTACCTTTTCTCTCTCCAGTATGCTCCTTGAAGAAGGCTGGTTAGTCTGCTTCGATCTGCCTGAACCCCTTTCCCATTTGGTGCTCTCAGAACTCCCTTTGCTTACCCTGGTCCTTGCACTGTCATACCCATGCCGACTTTTTATGTTATTTTAAAGATTTATTTCATTGTTTGAGATGGGGGAGAGAGAGAGAGAAAGGGGTAGGGCCAGAGCAGTCTCCATAGTTGTACATTGTTAATTGTGACACGGTTTCATTCCACACAGGTAGATGTGGGGCAGCACTGGGCAGGAACCAAACCTGAGGCCTCCCACATGGGAAGTGAGAACCTTCGATGCCATCCCTGTGGTTACCAGCTGTGCTGCAGTTCAGCATATGGGCTTGCACTGGCTGGGCCAAGATTTAATATCTAGACCTCATTGTTGAAAGGCAAGCGCTCAACCTGCTGAGCTAACCTGGCATCCCCAAATGTTGACTTTTCTACCATCTCCAACGAGACTAGGCATAAGGTCTTATTCATGTCATATCTCTAAGTTTTATCACTGGGCCTAGCATGCACTACCTTCCTCAGTAAATGTCTACTGCAAGAACAAGTGAACTAATTTTTCTACTGGGATAGACAGAGAGGCCACTGCCTATAAATAAGCTCTGGAAGAGAAGGCCCAGAGGGCAGCCTCACTTCTGAGACTGCTATCCACCTGCCAATGAAACAACTTTCTAGCTGGCAACTATTTTTTTTTGGTCAGCACCACTGCCGCCTTGTCATGTGCTCTGCAGCAAAACCAGAATTAGACAGTCGCTGCACGAGACTGCTCCCCACCTTGCAGTGAGGAGAGATCCGCGCCAAGAAAGGCATCCTTGTTTGACCTCGGGACAACCAGAGTTTCAGGCCATGGTGTACGCATCGCCAGGGCTCACGCCGCACCCCGTCTTCTCCGCCAAGTCCAGGGACCATCCCAGCCTGCAGTCCCCTAGTTACTGAAATGCCCTGTGATTGGTCAACGGTCCATGACCTACCCTAACACTTCTGGTATTTGCCCACACCTTCCGCCGATTCCAGGTCTTCCCCGTACAACTAACCCTCACCTCTGCCCCTTGGAGACCCGGGACCCCTGACCTCGGATCCCTCTGCCCTTAATCTCTTAGCCCTTTGGCCATTCTTGTTCCATCTTACATTTTCTTGGCCACATCCGTTTCCCGGAACTGCTCTTTCACCATGATGACTGCTGCCCTCCTGGAGATTTGGGGAGCTGGATTAGAGAAATGACGCTTCCCTCACCTCCGAGGGTAGCTTCTGGACTCGATACTAACACAGCCACGGAAATCTCTCGGCCACCGTAAAGCGCCTCACGTGGTCGCTTCCTTTTCCGCTACTCGCCTGAACGTCTGTCAAGAGAGGCTTCGGGCACGCCGCCTTTCAGGCTCTTTCTACACCGCCATCTGGCGACACCTCCTTGAAACTGCAGCAAGTCCTGCGGGGTACTAAATCCCATTTCGCTCCATTTCTACAGATCATGTGACATTTGAAAAGAAAATGCAACCCATTGCCTCAGGGCTTTTAGACAACTGGAAAGCCAAACATTGTGTAAAATGGAAAATCGTCATTATCAACATTAATGCCATCTTAATTGGTTAAGGAAAGGTGGAGCCCAAAATGAAGCTGCCTGAAGAACAGAAGGTATCAACTGGACAACCAACAGAAGAAATAAACAGGGCAGAGAGCCCTGCATGCTCTTCCAGTTCACAGAGGTATTTTGAAAAGAAAAAGAATAGGGGAAGCAGGGATGGCTCAGTGGGTTAGGCGCTCACTTTGCAGCGCCGGGGACCGAGGATCAAATCCCGGCCCTGGCCTGTGTGGAACCATGTGCTGAACTGGGAGCTCCCCCAGTTCAGTTCTCTCTCTGTCTCTGACTCTGTATCTGTATATCTCTCTTTCTCTCTGTCAAAAATAAATAAATAAAAAAAATATATTCAAAAACAAAAAAAACAAAAAAAAGAAAAGAAAAAGAATTAAACTCATATTCTTTAAAAAAAATTATTTTATTGAAAGAAGGTTGGGGGCGG
>PVKE010017496.1:0-30676 GCA_004027555.1 Craseonycteris thonglongyai
GCACAAAAGCAGCTTTCTCCATCCATTTTTCCATGGAAGAGAAAAATGCCCCCTCTTTTGTTTCTGAAATTCTTCATAAACCCCAAGGTGCTGGGAAGGGGGTAGGGGGCAGTTCTAACTACTGTTCTGGGTGATTTACATGGATTTACATTCTCCACTATTCTTTTTGGGAGGTGATTAATTTCTATGGCAACCATTACATCACGAGACATACATGCTCACTCAGAAATATTGTGAATGTAGTATGCCTTCTTTATATTAAAAAAATATATATACATGCTTAAACAAAAATGGGAGTCCCTAAAGTAGGATGTTGTTTTAAAGACAATCTGATACTCTAAAACAACACCATTTGGAGAGCTTCATAGGGCTTGCTTTGGTTGGAAGGAAGAAAGGAAGAACCTAAATACTACATATGGTATGCACTAAGAAATTATTTAAGATATAAATATTCAATGTTTATAATGCCTAACATTGTACACATGTCCAAGAGGCATTATGAGGTGTAAAAGGCAGAAGAAGAAATGTATAATTATTACCAAGTGTTGCATCCCCATCCCAAGCATATCTCAATGTGCATCCTATTCATTTCACAAGCCTCGGTAGATATCTCTGTGCAATCTCTAGTTATGAAGCACAAAAGCGAAAGTCAAGTTCTGAGCTCACCCTTAGAGCTTTAATGAAACCAACATAAGATTTTGGTTTTGTGACCACCAGTTCTCAGAGCAGTACCTTCTGAGAAGGCCAGCAGGGAGGCTAGGGACATAGAGATGCAGAGGTAGGGCCCGCCCAGGAATCCCGACCAAACAAGATCAGAAGAGTCTCCTCAAGTTCATATTTGCTGACCACCACCAAAGGAAAAATGGCTTAACCTCAGTTACTCTGTTACAGAAGTACTAGTCAGTCTTCTCATTTTCTGAAATCTGGCATATCATCCTTGAAAAGACACAGTTCACACAGGACTAAATCACACCACAAAGTAAGTTTTTAGAAATGAGCATTTGAATGTGTTTGTCTTCCCAGAAGAAAAGCCTCAATCCAAGATTTGGTTCATCTACCATTGTTCAACCATAGATTTGGGTATATAAGGTTAACTTACCCGGGTAGAGACCATAAGAGGATTTACAAGGTGTTCTTTTCTGCCATCTTTGTAGGTATAGTGTGATGGTTAAGAAAGCAGACACTAAAGCCAAACTGCATTCAAGTCTCAGGTTGGCTACTTGCTCTGCTATCTTAAATATTTTTGTCCCTTGGTTTCCTTCTCTGTGAAACAGAGATAATAGCTATTGAAAAAATTGAAAATGTATTAGGCAACAACAATAAAAACCAATAAGCTTACTTTCACACCACAATCAGGACACACCTTTTTATCCATCGTTTCTAAGAAGCCTATAGCAACCATGAAGTGATAACTGCCTGCATACATTGTTCCTCTGTCCATGCTGCATGGAGCCAGGCTAACGGCCTCTGCAGCCAAGTCTCATCCTCCCCACCGTGGAAATGCTAAGAGAATTCCAGAGAAGCCTAAGCACATTCCACCCGAGCTTCCCTCACTCTCGCCACTCATTACCTCTCTCTACAAAGTGAACATTCCTTCTGGGTGACTTGGATGAATGTGGATGTAAAGATTATCAACTGATGTGCCAGCAAGTGACTGAACTACCACATGAACATGGTAGGGTTTAGCTATTCATCAACCAGGAGCTTAGAGAGAAATGACTAAATTCCTGAGACTGGGATCCTTAGAGAGTCACCATTGTACACTAGTATTTTTGTTTGTTTGTTTATCTGTTTGTTTTTATAATGGCTTCATTGAGATACATGTTAATAAAAGGGAAAAGAACAATTGTTTTTTGAAAGACATTATTTTGCAATGAAAGCAAGAGTAGATTTAAATTCCGATATGTAATAGAGGCACAATTATGAACATAAATAAATCAAATTCTTGCCAGGTTGAACAGGGCCTGGTAACCTTCTGACAGCAAAGACAACTAAATAACATCAAAAATTGTAATAGATAATGTTTATTGAATACTAGCTTCGGGCCAGTTGCTTACAATATATCTTCATAAGATCTCTATGGGATTCATACTTTTATAATCTTTATTTGATAGGTGAGGATATGTAGGTTTAGAAAGGGTCAGGGTAAAGGACTCAAATCCAGGCACTCTGACCCAGACCGCAGCCCTTAACCCCTATTCTGTGCCAGGCCCCTTTAAAAACTTACCCTGGAGAACTGTCTGAGTACAGCACACAATGGATTATTTTCTTCCATAATGACTCCGATTCATTCACTTGCTCACAAGCACTTACTGAGTGTCCACTATTACAGAAATCTATGCTAGGTACTGTAGGGAGTCACTAAAAGAAATAAGACAACCCTGCCCCCCAAGAAAGAAGATAAGATTGTACAACGATAAGGTTGGAATATAAAAAAATAACATATTTCAAGGTAGACTATGGCCTGCAGCTAGAAAGGATGAAGTGATATGAGTATTAGGTTGCACCATTACCTTCCCTAAGAGAGTCATTGATGTTCAGGTACCTATTGAGAAGCTAATTCAGCATTAAAGCTAAGGAAGAAGTTTGCCTAGGTTCTGTGCTTTGAATCAGAGGAAAGAAATTTCAATTTCAAATAGTTTGGGGCTGTCTTCCTTTTCGAGCAGGACTAAGGCACTGTACAGTGTTCCCACAACACGGCTTCAAGCTACTTCTTCTACCACTAGGAAACGTAAAACAGCCACAGCAGTCCTATGCAAGGACGTAGCCACTGGGAAGTTTCCTTTCCAAGGACATGTCCATGAAGACACGTCAGTAATGCCAGGCCAAGTGTGGCAGTGCCTTCTCTCCTTCCACCTGTACTAGAGTGCTTTTCCATCATGAGGCCCTGGCTCCCCAGCCCCCAAGCACTGCAACGCAGTTAGACCTGAGACCTTGAACCATAGAGATGCTTCGTTTGGACCTAGGACTTAGACCAGGAATAGCACATAATTCAAGTAAAGCCAAAGTCATTTTCTGGAATTGCCATACGGTTGTGGAAGAGCAAAGCCCCTATCTACCACACTTGCTGAGTCGAAGGATGGGAGTCCTGCCTTCCTCATGCAGAGACCCTGTCTACAGAATAAAGCTAAAGGGAAGTCATTAGAGCCAGAAGGTGGTGCAAAAGGCAGTCCTGACAATGTCCTTTCAGCCCCTGGGCCCAGCTGTGCCTAAAGCTGTTCACCTTAGTCTTCCTGAGGATACAAGGCAATAAACTGCACCCTAGCTTGAGTTAGGCTTCTGTCACTGGGAGGAAGCAAAATATTATCAGCTACTACATCCGCTGCATAGAATTCCACATAACAGTCTCAGAACTAAGCCCTAGCAATGTCGATCAGTATCTGTGTGATTTGGATCAATTTAGCAACCTCACTAAGTATCTTCATCATTACAATGGTGATAAAGGTTTAACAGGACTTAACAGGATAATACATGCAAAGCCCCTGGCACAGTGAATGATACATGATAATGGCATGACATCTGAGGATTACAAACATCACTGTCATCATCATCCTCACCATCATTGTGACAGTCAATTTTATGTGTCAGTCTGACCAGATTTCGGTGCCCAGTTATTTGTTCCAACACTAGTCTAGATGTTGCTATGAGGGTATATACAGATGTGCTTAACATTTATAATCAGTTGATGTTGAGTAAAGTAGGGTACCCTTAATGATGAAGACAAGTCTCATCCAATCATTTCAATGCCTAAAGAACAAAAACTGAGGGGTTTTGGAGAAGGAATTTTGCCTGTAACAGAAATCCTTTCTGAGTTTCTATCCTGATAGATAGATAGATAGATAGATAGATAGATAGATAGAATAGATAGATAGAATATACTGTATGATATGCATATATACACACACACACACACACACACACACACACACATACATACTATATTGTATATATTTATTTATATCTCCTATTGGCTCTGTTTCTCTGGTGAACCTGGACTGTTCCAATCATTATTGCTTGTCTAGCTGTTTCTCAATCCCTTTGCAGTTCTGGTCAGAACATGATCTATGACCACAGACAACATACACACAGTTCGCTGAAGCAAGACATTAGTGTATTTTATTGACTTTCCCCAATTGTTCTCCAAGAAGCAAGAAAATTACAAGTTTGTTTTCATCAAAGACCCAAGTTTGGCATCTCATGGTGGAATAGATGAACATAAAGCAAACAAATGTCGGCAGCTTACACTTTATCAATCTGTGACATAAATCTAATGTATGATTAGAAATTTGTCATAGGAAATAACTGTTCTGTAAGCCCAGTTCTCATCTCAGAACTGTGTATCATAGTATTCTCCTAAGGACCCATTTTTCAAAGCATTAAGTCATTGTGTTTTCACCAGTTAATGTGGAAGGCATTTGTATATCTTTAAGCAATGCACAAAGAAAATTTATTGGCTCCTCCCTCACTAATAAGTACTGACATCTAAAATGATAAGCCAAGGGTCTGCGTATAGGAATCGATTCAGATTGAGGAAGCTGAAAGCAATACATTATCTCCAGCGATGCAGCAGGAAGCAGTGTCACCTGCCATCTCCTTCCTGCACCCACACTCTGTGATTGGCATTTCTAGCTTCTCTCTCATTTACTGCCCATTTATTATGAAGCCAGGTTCCATGCTAAGCACTGCATATATGTATACTTAAAAAATTTTTCTTTCTCATAATCTCTTTTTCTATTCAGAAAATACTCACAAAGCAGCACGTTTCTGAAATGGAAAGAATGAAAGTTACATATTCAGATAGAAGTAGAAGGAAACCTTTCCAAATGCCTCATAAAAGCTGCAACACCTGCTGACTAAAAATAGCTGCTTACGCAGCCCAGGGGAGAAAAAAAAAAAACAACTCTGTTCTATTCTTTTAAACTCTGGCTTGAGAAACCTATCTCCATGAATCAGTTAACCAGCCATTGATTAGCTTCTCTAATTAGCTCCTCTAATGACTACAATGGAAAAATACAAGGCTGCTTTGTAAGTGGTGAATGGGAATCCAACCCAGCATGTGTTATGTTTCAGGCAAAAATTCTGACCCCAGAACTTGAAATCTGTTGCCTATAAAATAAATACAAGCCCTGCTCCCAAAGAAAATACTTGTTGAGTACAATATCTACTATATGGCAGCTGTTCTACATGATTTAAAAAACAAGATAAAAAACCCCACCCCAAAATAAATGCACCTGCTGTCATCTAGAGCAGGTGTCACCAATCCGCCGGCCATAGACCGGTACGGGTCAATGGCCTGTTAGGAACCGCGCCACACAGCAGGAGGTGAGCAGCAAGGCTTCATCTGTCTTTACAGCTGCTCTCTATCGTTCACATTACTTGCTGAGCTCCGCCTCCTGTCATTAGCTTCTCATAGGAGCACAGACACTATTGTGAACCACACATGCACATGCCCCCACCCCCATCTGTGGAAAAACTGTCTTCCACAAAACCAGTCCTTGATGCCAAAAAGTTTGGGAACCACTGATCTAGAGTATCCAGGTGTGTGCCTGTAAAAGTTGTCACTGTCAAGAAGCCACAAAGCTTGTGGCAGCCCTTGTTGCCAACATCTTCCAGGACCAGGGCCCCTTCTCTCCTTGCCCTGTGAATTCAACACCCCTTCTCTCCTCTTCTCTTTGGCCAAAAATAAGTACACCTTTATTTGTCATCTTTTGTGCTGATTTCTACTTCTTACAGAAGCAAAAATTATGGAAATTTGTTGTCTATACATATAAACACAAGTCCTATTCCCAATGAAATCTGACAGCACCATAGTTATACAATATATTCTCAATTAACCAGCACCCATGGGGATTGGTAGATGCTGGATAAACGTACGAAGACTCTCCATTAACCAGAATTCAATTGCTGGTTGCTTGAATTCCAGTTAACAGAGAGTCTGCCGTACTTGATTCATAACTTTCATGGGACTCTCAACTCCCAGGATTACAAAGAAACTCAGATACAAATTTTTCCTCTGCCTTCATTCTTATGACTCTTTCTTATGTACTTATTAGGCTAAGTATTAATAATAATAGTGGCTAGCATGTTTCAGGCATGGTGCCAAGAGCTATAAATATATTTTTATTTAATCCTCCTTAATGACCCTATGAAGTAGGTGTTCTCATTGCAATTTCACAGATGATGAAACTAAAGCTCAGAAAGTTTAGGTAATTTGTTTGAGGTCATGCAGTTGTCATACCAAATAAAATCAAACACTGATTACTATCAAACCCAACTCACCTTTCTCTTATGTAGTAATTACAATCAAAACCCGTGTTGTGGAAAGGAGAGGTTAACAGTACATCAGCTCTCCATTTCTTCTCTGCAACTGTCTCCAAGCTGGGCTCCTTGCAACCAACCTTGCTATACTCAAATTCACTGTATATACTGCAGGCAGCCAGAGCTTATTAAAATGTAAATTTGTCATGCTATTCCTCTGCTTCGAGTCTCCATTACTGCTCAGTGCTCCAAGATAAAGTGCACTACACATAACTTAACAAACTTTCAAAGCCCTGAATGACCTGACCCTCTCCCTACTCCTCCAGCATCATCTCTCTCCCTCTCACACACAGCTGCAGCCATCTGAACAGATTTTACTTCCCAGCATACAACATGCTTACACCCACTCCAAGTCTTCTGATGTGTCGCTTCCTCTACCAAAAACATCATTCCTTGTAACTACCCACCACACACACTCCTCTTTTAATTCTGGCTAAGTCCTCCTCATTCTCCAGTTGTCAGCGTAATGTCACATGCTCAGATGCCTTTCCCAAACCCTTATGTCAGGTGCTCCATGGTTCTCCACTACACTCTGTGAGATCGTTCACACACCCTGTGCCTAGAACCAGCCTGGCACAAAGCAGGCCTGAGATGTTTATTGAGTAAATGAGTAAATAAATGACACTATAGGGGAGCCAATCATCCAGCATTCCAATCTCCTCAACATATTTCTCTATTCCAGACCAGCTTGGGATTACCAAAGATGACACATGTATGGGTATCCATGACATCCACCAGTCACAAGAGCCCATTCTTTCTACCATCTGTGCTACCACATCCTGGGAAAACCACTCCTCCACACCACTGCCTCTGCTCTTCCTTGGCAGATGTGTCCAAACTGAAAGAGATAAAAAGGGCCTTTCATAGAAGGTCATCAGTTTCAGCACAAGTGAGAGGTGTGTGTATCAGGGAAGCTTTCAGCTACAAGTAAAACAAATTCCAACTCAACCTGTCCTAACCAGTCAGAATACTTATCTTCCCATAGACTGAAAATCCAGTGACAGAGCAACTTCCAAATGTGTAATACTGCGGTCAGTCACTCCATAGTATCTTCAAGGACCCAAGTACTCTGGCTCTCTCTGTTCTTGCTGTCCTCAATATCAGTGACATCCTAAGGCTGTCCTCCTTCATGGTCATGGGGTAGCTGACAGTAACAGCCAGGAGGAAAAGGGCTGTTTCCTTGATCAAATCCAGTAGAAAAAGAGAAGTATCTTCCCCTACCATGAAATGTAAGTCCTTCCCTTTAATTTGATTGGGCCAACCTGGGACCTGTACCCACCCCAAGACCAATAATAATCTGCAGGCCCTGGAGTCCAGAAGAATGCCAATAACTAATTAATTGGCTTATATGAACCATCTGGAATGAAATTAATGCACTAGTGAGGGAAACATCAGGAGGTCTGGAGAACAAAAGCTCAATGCCAAGAATATAAGAGAAAGAGTATACTTATTTCCATCTAACACAACTGCGAAATATGTTTCTCTTTCTATTTGCAGTGGTTCCTGGAGATATCACATGGAAATACTCTCTATATTATTTTTGAATGTGTGGTTGTAGTTCTTCTTGCTGATGCTAGCTTCTCCCAAGTTAATCATATTCTTCTGCAGACATGCTAGTGTTGAGTCAGCATTTAAGGTTTAGAGGCTTATTGCTCACAGCAGCAATAGAAAGTGCTTCACTCAATCCTGCACAGAGCCAATACAAATGATATCAAGAATGGAAGCCGAAGAACTTCATTACTCTTTTTTATGTAGGATAATCTTTGATAATATCATAAAACAGAAGTTTCACATTGAATAAAACGCCCTGCCTTAGTGATGCAACAAAGGCTGGAGAGAGAAAAAGAAAGGCTGTCAAAGTGAGGAACCCTCTGGTACTATTCTGCTCCTCAAGGTGTCACATTTGTGTGTTCTGAAACAGTTTTTTAAAAGCCAAGGAAAAAATATCCATGCTAACATCCATTCTATTCTTGTGCCGATAACTTGTCAAGTTATCCTGAGTCCATCTTTGTAGAGTTTATCAAATAGACTGAGGTATCTAATAATTCCCTGAAGGAACTCTAATCCAGTACATAGAATCTTTAACTTCTAAACTCTCTGCATGGGTTCTTTGCCCCCAGAACACAACAAGCACATTGTAACCACGGCTGAAATGTTTGAGCTCTCATCCTATTCTGAGGTACCAGCACACGAAAAAGAAAGACGATATATATGCTTTACAAATAAACTTCATTTGATTTGTCAGAAGGTCTTTGGACTTAATTATCATGTATAATCATATACCATAAGAGCTGGACAGGGATTTAGTGACCATGTATTTCAAATGACTTGTCAACATTCTCATAGCTATCGCATAGAAGGGATGCATGTTCAAACATTTATCAATCAATATGCCTCTGAAAATCTTCTGGAAAGTCCTAGACATACTTCAGAGACAGCAAATTCATTTCTGGTGGTCTCCCAAGATTGTGTGCTCTCCTTTAGCCCAAAAAGCTTAGTGTTCATGTGGTACAATTCACCCCAATATAAAAAATCCAGCAGACCTACCCTCATGCCGAATGGCCCATGTTCCAAATAGGACTTTACGCAATTATTTCACCCATCACTGTGACTTATTTCAATTCTTAAGAGGAAAGCAATCTAACTGACTGATTGAAAACAACTAGTTAATTAGATTAATATATACTTCAGAGCATAAACCTAACCTTACATGTGAGTGCATCCCCTTGCTGCCTTTAGGACTGACTATATGCTTTCCTTGCAGAAAACATGCAAAGGATATAAATCTAATCTTCTTTCATTTTCCCAGGGTGATGTGTTTTAAAATAAAATTTAATTCAAAT
Source organism: Craseonycteris thonglongyai (assembly GCA_004027555.1). Classification (NCBI taxonomy): domain Eukaryota; kingdom Metazoa; phylum Chordata; class Mammalia; order Chiroptera; family Craseonycteridae; genus Craseonycteris; species Craseonycteris thonglongyai. The sequence goes on from PVKE010017496.1 coordinate 9,162, forward strand.
TGATTTCTAATTGACAGAAATTGTTTAGAGGGGTAAGCTGGGATGGCTCAGAGGGGGTTAAGCGCTCACTTTGCAGCCCCGGGGACAGAGGATCGAATCCCAGCCTTGGCCCATATAAACCCATATGCTGAACTGGAGTGTATTTCCCATGCAGGAGGCCCCCAGACCAGTTCCTGCCCTGCGTGGCCCTGCCCACCTGTGTGGAAAGAAACCATGTCAAAAACTGATGACGTACAACTATGGAGACTGCTCTGGGCCCTCCCCCTTCTCTCTGTCTCTCTCTGTTTTTGTCTTTCTCTGTCTCTGTCAAAAACAATAAAATAAATCTTAAAAAAGAAAAGAGGGAAAGCCAGGATGGCTCAGCGGGTTAAGCGCTCCCTTTGAAGCCCCAGGGACCGAGGATCGAATCCTGGCCCCAGCCCATGCGAACCCATATGCTGAGCTGGGGTGTGCCCCCAGTTCAGTTCTTGCCGGGGCCTATGCGGGAGGCTCCCGGCCCAGTTCCTGCCCTGTGCAGCCCTGTGCCCACCTGTGGAGTGAAACTATATGGAAAACTAATGTCAACTATGGAGACTGCTCTGGGCCCTCCGCCTTCTCTCTGTCTCTCTCTGTCAAAAATCAATAAAAATCTTTAAAAAATAATAATAATAAATTGTTTAGAGAAATATTTACAAACAGGAATTTAAAAAATGTCCTCCCTTCTCCTTGCTTACTTTGAGCTAGGACTTCTAATTACCATATGAACTTCTTACCTTTCCTTCCAGAGACCACCATAAATACATCATTAAACAAGCATAATCAAAATCTATTATGTTCAAAGGAGATGCTGAGCACTGGGCAGAAAACACTACACAAACCAGACATGGGCACTACTTTTATGTAGTTTTCTCAGCAGTTTCCTTCCAACCTATTTTTTTCCAGGTTCTTTATCTGCTGCTACTGCTGCTGAAGATAACAATGAGATGATAATAATAATAACAATATAACTTTGAGTAGAACTTTCTATACATCAGATGCTGTCTTAAGTACTATATAGTCCTCACAACAACCTATGAACAGGTTAAAAAGTAAGGTCCCCAAGTTCAAAACAGAAAGATGCTAACTAGGCAGTCTAGCCCCATTATCTTCTGCTTTCTATTATGAGCTTTAAGTGACTTCTATTTTTCTTTCTACAATGGATTATCTCATGGGAAATTTCTTGGCAGACAGAATTAAAAACTTTCTATTAGAAAAATCAGGCTGATAGAAATGTGTGTTGAGCTTTCAAGTATGGCATGAATAGGACATATGCATCACACTGCAGTGCCTTCCCAAACCTGGCACCATTTAAATTATCTTTCTATATTATTCTATATCCCCTAACTTTCCAAAGGTCAATTAAAAAATACTGAAACTAAAATTCATTAAGTACCTATTCTGTGTCAGGCACTACCACATACATTATTTAAGAAAATAAATTGCAAGAACATCGAGCTACTGAAAATTTCTCTTCTGACGGGGTCTCTAGATCATTTGCCTCTTCATTCAACAAATATTTATGAGAACTTACTTTATGCAATATTCTATGTGAGATGTTGGGTAGAAAACACCCTCATGGGCGTTTAACTCATTGGGAAGGTTCAGACAAGTAAATAATGCTGAGTATAAATGATAGGAAATAGCCTACACGTGCAAAGGGGCATCTAACCAAGACCTGGAGGTTGGCAGTTGGATGTCAAAGGTTTTCAGATGCATTCAGTGTATCTGGAATTTGGTTGAAGGGTAATAATGTCTTATAGACTAAGCTTCTATGTCACAACTTATCTATAGAAAGTATTCTAGAGCACTCATAGCTCTGCCCAGCAGTATCTTTAAAATGAGGGCTTTAAATCAGGGCTTTATGATGCCATTTATTGCTTTACTTTATTCATTTCTGAAGTTAAAAGTATTTCCACAAAGAAAATTAATAGTTCACCAAAATGGTCATTTTGACTGGAAATGAGGGAGGCTTTGATTCATGAACATGTCAAGTGCCTTCTGTGACTTTTTTGTTGTTGTTTGGTCACTTGCTAGCATTTCCTTAAGAAGGCCAATAATCAACATTCTATGCTTCATGAAGTCTCGTAACAGTAAAAGGAGCAGAGCAGTATTAGAAACCCAAGGCTACGCGTTCTCAGCAAGGCTTCCCTCTGCACAGCCCTCCAACTCCCCAACTTTCCATTTGCGCATTTATTTCATTTCAAAACTTCTTTATTTCTTGTGTATGTCTTATATATGCCTTATCTCCCCCAGAGAGTACATCAGGCTGTGGCAATTTCCTTTTAGAAAAAGAGTGCTGCTCCCTTCCCTGCTTCTCCAGGAGCAACCAAAAGGAAGGATTCTCAGGGTCCTAAGTCCAAGTAACTGCTTTCTAGCTGTGACAAAGAAAAACAGGAAGGTAACAGTTCTGCTAAGAAATTATTTTTGTTGTTGTATCTCAATTCACCAAGCCATAGCCAATAAATTGCAGTCTGGATACAGTGGTTCATTCCACATACATTTCCATTTGCATCCTTCCAAAATCACCAATTTTTTTTTTTTTTTGAGAAATTGATTAACTAAAATGAGCACTGTGATACCCATTGTTATAAATGCCTTAAATGGTGCTTTTCTTTGGTCATCTACAAAGGCATGCTCTTAGGATGCAATTAACTTGGAAGCTAGGGAGGTAACAATTATGGTCTCTTTGCACTGGACACAAATGAGTCCATTTATCAGCATTAGATTGCAAATCATCAATTTTCTAAAACCAACAGAAGCAAGCACCTCATTGCCTATACTTCTTTCAGCTATACTTCCTTCGGCTTGAGAGCACCTGGCTTTCATTAAGGAAGGTCAACCCAAAATGCATGTACCCCATTAGGGGCAGAAAATAAATGGGAAACATCAAGAAAGAAAGTTTTCTTTTCTTTTTCTTTTTTTTGCTTTTACGATTTATTTTATTGTTTTTGACAGAGATAGAGACAGAGACAGAGAAAAACAGAGAGAAGGGAGAGGGCCCAGAGCAGTTGCCATAGTTGTACGTCATCAGTTTTTGACATAGTTTCATTCCACACAGGTGCAGAGGGGGCACAGGGCAGGAACTGGCTGGGGGCCTCCTGCATGGGAGGCACACCCCCATGAGCTGGGGGCCAAACCCAGGGCCTCCCACATGGGAATCTCACCCCAGCAAGAACCAAACTGGGGGCCACACCCCGGTTCAGCATATGGGTCCACATAGGCCAAGGCCAGGATTCAATTTTTGGGCTCCGGGGCTGCAAGGCAAGCGCTCAACCCACTGAGCCATCACAGCATCCCCATATTTTCTTTAATAAAGAAGAATTTTGCCTGAAAAGCACTGAAGTCACATAAACTATTAGACTCAGAAAAGGTAAAAGAGGGTAAAATTTTAGAGTCAAGTCATGGGATTGATTATCACCTGGAGCTGAAGTGCTGTAATGAAACCATAGATGGCTCAGGGAAATAGGGGTTGGAAATCTTTAGGGTGCAGGGCTGTTCTATAGGTGAATTCACATTTGCTGATATAGCTAGCTCATGGGCAATTCTGCACTGAATAGTTTTATGTCATTAGGTAACACCAATTCAATGTGGGTTCCAAAAGAAAAATAAAACACATTAAAAATACAGTATTCTCCTTGAGCCAACTCTGAGCCAAAAAATAAAAGACGCATGGTAAGAAAATTTGAGGGCTACTTCACATAAGGAAGACAAGTTATTCCAAATGCAAAACTATCCTCTACCTCTTGGTGTGCATGTGTGTGTGTATGAGAGAGAGAGATGATAGATGATAGATAGATAATAGATCCTCAGAAAGACTGGGGGGCGGGGGTGGTGGAAGTAGGTGACAAAGAAAAAATCAAGGTGCCATGGTTCAATCATCTTCATTTGTCTGTGTCTTTCCTGGGAACTCAAACATTTCTGAGACAGTAAGGACCCCGGACATTATGATAAAAGTTAGGGGAAGCATTAAGGGGTGGCTGGGTGCTTTGTTAACCCAGTCTCTCCATGAATGGATGGGTTCAGTACAAGTAAACACACAATATTTGTAAACAGCATGTTCTTGCTATGTAAACTCAGCTTCAAGACAAGCGCCTGCTTCCAGCCTCATGGGCACTGCTAACTGCTCCCCACAGGCAATTCCACAGCAATCACTGGATGAAATAACCAGACCACACATTTCACTCCAGCCCTCACTGGGTGATGGTAGTTTTATTTTAGATGGTTTTTGTGATGTTCCAGATTTATTCCATAACTGCTTAAAAGTTGACTTGCACTATTTTCAGTGACAGATCATCTCTTTTGAGTGACTTGAATGCCAATCCCCAAGCATGGCACTTCTGGTGGGAAAACAGATGCATATGTCCTTTCTAGCTCTTTCTGACTACACAAACCCTCCAGAACAGCCTTCCTTGCCCATCCTCCACCTTCCGCACATGTATCTTCCTTGCCAACTCATAAACCCCAGTATGTTCAAGCAGTGCCCGGACCCGGGGATATTCCACAGCCCCTCACGGTCCACCAGCGTGCAGAGAGGTCTGTAAGGCGATGCGCTGAGGACCGGGGGTAGGGGAGGCTCTCTGAGAGCACAGTGTGTCTCCTGCCTGCAGCAGGATCCAAGGAGGGACAGAGACTTCAGCCATCCCAGAGAACCCAGTGTCACAAAGAGCAGCTCTGATCCTCCCAGCATCTGGGCTTCCCCTCATTAGCACATTAAAGCCACTCTGTCCCTTCCCTCTGAGCCGCTCTGTCTGTCCCACTGGGCCTCTGTGGAGTCGTTTAGGCCCATGCTCAATTTGAAACCTCTCCAGTTCAAGAGGCAGTAACCCTCTCCCAGAGCCTGTCAAACTCCTTTACAGGCCACAGGTACCTTAAAGGCGTCATCACTCAGGGCCGCCGTAGACAGCAGGACCACATGCCTTCTGCCAAATCGGGCTTCCCAATACGAGCATTTCTTGAGAACCACCTCCCAAAATTAAATATATCTAGCTTTCAAAAAAAGAATTCACACCAGACACCGACAAAGCTCGTGAGAAAAACGACAGGACCAGCGAGTGCCTGCATCCCAGTCCTCTGACGACAGCAGAAAGCCAGGAAAGATGGGGCTCCCGTTTAATTCTGTGACCAGGATAACAATCGCACCGTGCTTGGCAGCTTTCCAAGCCCTCTCCCAGGTGTCATTTCAGTTAAAGATCCCCAAAATGCAATGGCAAATGAAGGGCTAGGATTATTTTATCCGGTTTATGAATGAGAAAATCGAGGCCTCCAAAACGTAAGTCAGTTGCCTGAAACAAAACGTGTCACATTCTGAAAGGGACCCCCTGACTCCAGTGGGCCAGACACAAAATTTCTACCGTAAGTGACTTTCAATTCCCTCTTCTCTCTCCTCACACCCCACTCCAAATATAATCAGAACCAAAATCCTACTCAGATATGCCCAATAGCCTAACATTTTCACAGCTGAATTCACTGACGGTTCTTGCTGGAGTGGTGCTTTGGTCCAGACCCATTTCTGAGGCAACCCTTGCCAAGGCTTACTCTAATTCGCAGTAGCTTCTCTCTACGCATCACACTGCTACCCCATCCCCAGCAACGTCAAATGAGCACATAGCACTGCCCTTAACTCCTACTCCTTTAGTATGCATCCGTTCCAGCTCTTCAAAGTGACAAGTTCCCACTTCCCTCTGTACAAACATCCCACCCCGCCCCCACCACCTGGTCATGGAGAAACAGAAGCCACGTGCCAGAAATTTCCTTTTAATCCACCACCGAATCTACCAGATTACTTTCATTCATACCCACACTCTGGGTCTCCCCTCCTGGATCAAGGACAGTGTCCTGGTTCCTCTCAAAGGCCCACATCACCCCCCTGTGCTTTGAATCCCACTACCTTAGCCTTCTCAAGACTTCTCCTCCCTTTAGCTCATTCATTCCTGCATATGCAGTGTTTTCCCTCTCCACTCTACCATCCCCCCAGCACACAAGCCTTCTGTATTTTTTCTTTACTAAAGGACTCTCCCTTGAGTTAGTTCCTGGTTAAGACAAAACATCTCAAAAGTGATGTTTTTGAATGCCTCAAACTATTTCATGCAGGCTTCCATCTGTACCACCCCTCAGCTTGTGCCCGTCATGGCCAAGGTTGTGATCACTTCTGTGTGCTTGCCTCAGCACCCATCAACACAGTCAACTGCGGATTGCCTCTCCCTGGCAACACTTCCTCCTTTTGGCTTCTGAACACCACCCTCTCCTGTTTTCCCTCCTACTTCAGATCCTTTCTTCTCCAGTCCCATCGCTGGGTCCTTCTTCCCTGTTGGACTCTGAAGTTTGTGCTCCCCAGATTGACCTTGGGACTCCGCTTCTCTTCTAGCTATACACTGTCTCCAGATGATCTCAATCTGGATCAATGACTCCCGAATCCAGCCCCCAGCCCCTGGAATCTCCCTAGAATTCCATACTCCAGCCACCACTTGATGTTTTCACCAGAAATTTCTAATGTAACTTGCCAGAGTTAAACTCTTGACTTTCTACCCACAAACGTGTTACTCTCCCAGTCTTTCCCATCTTAGACAACAGTACCATTACTCACCCAATTTCTGAAGCCCCCCAAATGGGAAGTTTTCTTTATTCTTTCCCTCAGTGAGCTCATCAACTCACTCATCCAGTCCCATGGGTTCCATCTCCCAATGAAAATCACCGTAAAACATAGTGTTTCTCTCCTCCTCCATCACTACCCTCCCTCCAGTCTAAGCCTTCAGCATCTTCCCTCCCGTAGCCACTTCCCTCCTGCCATTTTCCAACAGCTATGCATGCACTGTCAGACTATCAATAGTTTCAGGAAATTCTATGTTCTTGGGTTATAAAACAATGACTTTGATGGTTCACCCTTAAATGGCAAGGTGGGATTTAAATCTGTTCTTTTTCTTCTAATACCCTGAAGGCAGATGAACATTAATGACTATTAATCCTGATTTTAAAGTCCAGAGTAAAACATATTGTATAGTATTCATCAAGAAAGATCTGTCTCTTGACTCTGTATACTTCAAGTAATTTCCTTACAGGTTTAGTTTTTGTCTTGAGTAGTCTCCCTACAGATGAAGTAACTAAATCTCTGTTAGGTTTGCTTGAAAATATAATCAATTTTGAGAGATGATGTATGTTATCTTTATTTCTACTTAAATTGTCCCCTTGATAGATTATATTGAAAGGGTAACAACAGTTATGAACTCTACCAAAGTTCCCCAAAAGTCTACTTCAGCCCAAACCAATCTGGTTCATCACTATGATCCAGCAGTTCCCAAAATATACTAAGCAGTCAATAAATGCTGGATAAATGAAAGAATGAATGAATGAGTAGAAAACCAGTGAAGTGCTTGCCTTTTTTGATAGATCACCTGGTGCTATCTCAATGTCAGGAACGATTAGGAATTGTAGCCTTGTCACTCTAAATCTGGATATAATTAGCATAATCCAGTTTTTAAAATCCTTTACATGTTTATTCAGTTGTAGTAGGTTTTCCTAATTAATTTGCTTAAAATGGCAGGAATAGCAGGGTCATAATATCAGAATTTGCAAACGGTATTTAAGGTATTTTTTTAAATCACCACAGAGTTTATTATACATGGGTAAATATTCTTGAGAGAACAGTTAGAATTTAAATCCAATAGAAAATAATATCTTAAATGTTAGCATAGTTAAATTAATTTCATTCATGTTGCCACTGATTAAAGAATGACATTTTTTTTAAAGAAAATAGTTTCTAAGACATATTTATTTTTATTATTTTCCTTGACATTTCCTATTTCTTCTTAACTAATATAAATTCAAGTAGTTCCTATATAAGGTCAAAATAACAGAATGAGAAGTTTAATATTAATTGCATATCAAACAATTAATTTATTTATATAATTTCAGTATATGGGCGATTGGAAGTGTACAATTAGGCATTATGCATAAAAATTCAAATGACAGATTATAATGATTCATTCTGGATAGCAGTACACAGCACATTACCCAGTTAGATTTTGAAGTCTAGGTTAAGAATAATGTTTCATCATATATGTGTCCTCCAGAACAGGGCTCGGGAAACAATAAGTGATTCAAAATAAATGAAAATAAAAACAACCAACAGGGTAAAAAAGTAACCAACAGAATGGGAGAAAATATCTGTAAACCATATATCTGATAAAGAGTTAATATCCAGAATATATAAACAACTTCTACAATAAAATAATAACAAGAAGAATAAAACACCAAATAATCCAATTTTCAAATGAGCAAAGGAACTGAATAGACATTTAAAATAATAATAATAATACAATGGCCAAAAGAAGCATATGAAAAGTTGCTCAACATCACTAATCATTAGGGAAATGCAAATCAAAATCACAATGAGATATCACTTCCTACCTGTTAGAAGAATGGGCTGTATCAAAAACAAAGAAACACAGAAAGTAACAAATACTGGCACCGATGTAGAGAAATGTGTCCTATTGATTAGAAGGTAAAAAGTTGACACTGCTATGGAAAACAGTATAAATGTTCCTCAAAAAATTAAAAGTAGGGGAAGCCAGGATGGCTCAGTGGGTTGAGCACTCGTTTTGCAGCCCCAGGGACCAGGGATCGAATCCTGGCCCCAGCCCACGTGGACCCATATGCTGAACCGTGGTGTGCTTCCCATGTGGGAGGTCCTCAGTTCGGTTCTCACCCACCCCCAAGTTCAGCCCCTGGCTCGAGGGGGCATGCTCCCCTTGTGGGAGGCCCCCTGTCTAGTTCCTGCCCTGCACGGCCCCCGCCCACCGGTGTGGAACAAAACCATGTCGATAACACTGATGAAGTTCAACTACGGAGATTGCTCTGGGCCCTCTCCCTTCTCTCTGTCTCTCTCTGTCTCTGATCTCTCTGTCTCTGTCAAAAACAATAAAATAAATCTTTAAAAATAAAAAATTAAAAGTAGAATTACCATATGATCCAGCAATCCCTTTTCTGGGTATAAATCCCCCCCCAAACTGAAAACAGAATCTTGAAGTGATATGTTTATATTCATGCTCATTGCAGCTTTATTCACAATACCAAGAAATGGAAGCAGCCTAAGTGTCCATCAACAGATGAATGGATAAAGAAAATGTTTTATCTACATGCAATGCAATATTAGCCTCTTAAAAAAAGAAATTCTGGGGAAGCCGGGATGGCTCAGTGGGTTAAGCACTTGCTTTGCAGCCCTGGGGACCGAGGATCAAATCCCGGCCCCAGCCCGTGTGGACCCATATGCTGAACTGGGGAGTGCCCCCAGTTCAGTTCTCACCAGGGAGAGACCCTGGCCCAGTTCCTGCCCTGTGCAACCCCGAGCCCACCTGTAGAATGAAACTATGTGGAAAAACCAATGATGTGCAACTATAGAGACTGCTCTCGGCCCTCCCCCTTCTCTCTGTCTCTGTCTCTGTATCTCTCTCTCTCTCTGTCAAAAACAATAAAAATAAATCTTAAAAAAAAAAAGAAAGAAAGAAATTCTGCCATTTGTGAATGAGCCTTGAGGACATTATGCTAAGTGAAATAAGCAAATCACAAAAGGACAAAAACTGCTTGGTCCCATTTATTTGAGGTGTCTAAAATAGTCAAATGCTTAGAAAGTACTCATAGAATAGTAATTACCAGGGTCAGGAGGGAAGAGAAAAGAGGAGTTGTTCAATGGATATAGAGTTCCAGTTTTGCAAGATGAAAAAATTCTAGAGCTCTATTGCATAACAATGTATATGCAGCTAACACTGTTGTATTGTACACTTTAGTGTTTAAGATGGTAAATTTTATGTTATGTGATTTGGACTCTTAAAATATTAATGAATGTATACTTGTATATGTTCATGCCACAGTCAAGAAATATGCCAAATATTTATGGGGTATTTTTCCATGTGTTTATTAGAGTTTGACTTCCCAAGCATACATACTTTTTTTTAGAAACATAATCAATAATTAATGTGTTTAAACAATGTACAGTGAGTGTTCATTGGTCCAAAAGCAAATAAATGAGAAAGCTAAACTAAGACCTGATGGCGGCACTTTCATGTTCTATTTTTATGAGGAATGGCAATTAAATAATAAATCAGCTATTGCATTAAGTAACTTTGTAATTGTATAGGTAGCCAATGCAATTTCCTATATCATCAACATAGATAGCAATGTACAGTAAAAATGGACATCTATTATGACAGCCCTGAGGCACTGAAGGATCTTAAGATAGTAAAAGGTCAAAGAAAATTACATGGCAATGTGTCCATTTTCTTACACGTTAATAACTTTAAAATGCATCATCTTTATCCAAAGTAAACCAAATATTCCTTTAAAATTAACATTCATTTCTCCAAGCCTTGTGCATAAAAATAAGTATACTGGATAATATTTTATTCTTATAATTCTGTCCTTTATTTAAAAAATAAATGCATCCTTCAGACATCCTTTGTTTACTACTGATCTTAGAAATGTCTGTTTTTAGTCACACCACCCGGTTCCATTTGGCACATTTTGAATCAATTATCCTCATTACTAGTTGATCTTCCCCTTTTCTTTCTGACATCTGTTAAGAGGAGCAGCTTGAGGAAGAGCCTCACTACTAATTTTTTTTTTTAACAATAGGCTTCCCATTGGGGATATAGATATATAGATATATCATCTAAATTATGTCTTCATCAATTGTACCTAACAGTTCAAGCATAGCCTTGCTCCCTAGCAGCCATTCTGTTGGTTCAGCGTGCTCTGTCTACCTAGTTTAATGACTCAGAAAACCTACATATACAGATGGTAACTTCCCACATGGGTGCTGATTTTATGTAGGCTTGCTACCAACTCTTTGTACCCTCCTTTATTAGGGTGACCATATGTGTCATTATAAATGAAACAGGAAACAATGGTACTGATCCATTTCAAATGGTATGTATGGTCAGCCTAGTCTCACGGGGCTAAATTCAAGGTGTCAGTAGGCGGATCAAATAGGTACCTTCTGAATCAGGACAGTACTGTTGTCTTCTGTTCCATTTAAAATGATACGTCTGGTCACTCTATCCTTAATGCTCTTTGGTTTTCAATTCAAAAGTTTCAGAAGTTTGAAATTAATAAAATACATTGAAATGCAAGTTGGAAATCAGTTAGTTCCAAATCAAATGAATAGGTGACCCAGGGTCACACTACTGGTCCCATTCTAATGATTAAACTTATTGATTATACTATTCAAAAAGGCAGAAACCCCTTTATAACTTCAGACAACCCAATGTTTCTCTTAGTGGGAAGAAAGTGAGCCAAAACTAGAAATTCTCTGATTTTGTTAAAATCTGAAAATAATACTTAAATGGGAATAGAGATAGATAAATAAAACCACACACACATAAAACACAAATTAAGCTAACACTGGTTTTCACAAGCATTCATTAAGTAATCATTTTAGAGGAGAAAATCTTTAGATACTATATCGATCAGTATCTACTCCTATATGTTTGTAAGACAACCCAGTATCAGCAGTTTCCGTGAGAGGTGGTCACCTGTTGTGCTTGAAGTATTTTCTTTTATATCATATCTTGCTCAGCCATGGCAGGGTAATAAATACTATTCTATGCAAAGAAATAAGTGAAGAAGAGTTTGCCATTATTTGTTTATTGTTCGAACCAAAACATTATTCTAAGTCATTAGGAATTAAAGAAATAGCAAGCAGCTTAGCATTTAAATCTTGTAGCTCTGTCATCCCACTGTCTAAACAATTTTGAATGGGGTTGGGGTGGGGGTGGGGGCGGTTGTGGCACATCCCATTAACTGATTAAAAAAAAAAAAATTGAGGAAGCCAGGATGGCTCAATGGGTTAAGCACTCACTTTGCAGCCCCGGGGACTGAGGATCGAATCCCAGCCCCGGACCATGCAGACCCATATGCTGAACTGGGGAGTGCCCCCAGTTCAGTTTTCACTGGGGTGAGACCCCAACCCAGTTCCTACCCTGTGCAGCCCCGCACCCATCTGTGGGGTAAAACTGTGTGGAGAAGCTGATGATGTACAACTGTGGAGACTGCTCTGGGCCCTCCCCCTTCTCTCTGCCTCTGTATCACTCTCTCTGTCAAAAACAATAAAAATAAATCTTAAAAAAAAGAATTATCTAGCCCTCTTCTTTCACCAAATTCTTGGATACTATTATATTCCAATCTAATTGCTTCACAGAAAGTAAATAGTCAATCAGTGAGATGCCCAAATTGTCATGGACAAAACACAGCAATCCAACTATGTAAGCCTTTCAAGGACATGGAGCTAGCTATATGCAGAAAATCAAATGGGTGTAAGGCAGATTTCATGAAGGTGACACTACATTTGTATTCTAAGCTTCTTGAGAACAAGTACATTTCATTAATGATTAGTCGGTACTCCTGTCTTTATCTGTCTCTAGGTAGACAGGATATAGATAGCATATGTGTTTGCATGTCTTCCTCTGGATTGGCAGGTAGCCACTGGTAGAGACCGTGACCAGTGGCTGGCCATTCACCAGGCTGGCGTTGCTCAGTCTAACACTCCTCATCCAATTGCACTGTCCTCAGTCTCTCAGCACTGCCTCAACGGGACACTAAGAGTTAACTCACAGCGATGCAACGCCCCATTCGGAAGAGACTGCTGACCAGCTCCCTGCAATAGAACATTGCTAGCTGTATATCTGCATGCCCAAAGTTGGGGGGTTATGTTTTTATATTGACTCCAGATGTGCAGCCTCATTTTCTGCTAGCAGCTAAGTTGCTGCATGCCAGAGGTAGACAGATGAAAGGAAACAACTGAAGCCCAGGAGCCTGAGTTAATAGGGTAATGTAGGTGAAGGAAATAGGAAGCATTCAGGAAATAGGAAGAGGAAAAGGAGGAAAAAAAGAAAAAAGCGATCCCAAGCTTTTATCAAATGAACAGACATGCTTATGATTTGGGCCCCGTGAGCCAGTGTTCTAGTCAATGCCGACTAGTCCAACACACTGCAGAGTTCACACAAGAGAGGAGCCACACCTAAGCACTGGCACATAATCTCTAAAATTCTACTCTCCCCGCACACTCCTGCTTTTACTTAGAGCCAGTCACTCGGCAGCCAGTACTAACACTGTCTCCTATGGACAGACCGTGGTGCAAAAGCCAAGGCCATCAGCATGCAAATGGAATTGTCCCATTAAGCATTTATATTTATTCTGATATTTTTTTCAGTTTCCTTACCAAAGGTGCTCCTTCTCAAAAGAAATGTTTTCTCATTCTTTAAGGATAAGGAAAGATAGTTTATTAAACACAAAACATTATATTGAACATTCTGAAGAACTCTGAAAGTCAACTAAATGTTTTAGTTAAAGCCTAATGGCTCTGACCCTACCGTTCCATTCACAGATGTTCTTGTCATTGACCCAACATTTCAGCCTGTTTCTCCTCTACAAATTAGGAATAGCAAACACATCTCATGCCTCAGATCTCTGAAGCTTAGTAAAACACAAAGTTCTATCCATGATGCACCATGACTTCACTTAATTTGCTTATGATACTCCTACGGACCCAGCTTAGACAAAAGAAATCAGTTGAACGAATGGATTTGTGTAGAGATTTATACTTCCCTACGTGTTTTCTTCAGTATTATCTAATTCTCCAAACCATGATAAGAGAGGTAAGACACTTATTATAAAACACATTTTACAAAAGAAAAAACTGAGGCCCAGGGACATGAACAGCTCTTCCCCCAGCCACATGGTTAGTTAGCGGTGGAGGAATGATGACACCCCTATCTCAGTGATCTTGTCATTCTGGACTTTAAGATTCATTAAGTATCAAGAAATAACCTGCACAAATCAATAATAGCATAATCAAGCAAAGATAAATGAACAATTGCATCATTTTTTCCAGTTTGATGAGGGAAACTAATAAATTATTCTGCTTAAAAATTTAATCAGGCAATGTAAAAAACAACAACAAACAGGTAAAAGAATAGGAAACCCATATAATATGTACTGAGTCAACGTCTTGATTTATTTGGCTCATTATCTTTCAAATGTAATACTTTGGAAGGTGTTAGTCTAAGCTACAAATCAAAGGAAAGGCTTGACTTTCTATTACAAACTTATGTCTCACTTCAGAGTGAATTTCTTCTTGTTTGATAATAAATGGAAACAAAGTACCCACAGGTAAACTAATATAGACAGTAAGTCTTCACAAGGGACACTTGAATAGCTTGGGATTTGATATGATTAAATTAAACCATATTCCTATAACAAAACAAGATGTTTCAAGCTTCTATTTCTGTACATGCTTGTATTTTGTGCTCCCACTAGAGCTTTAAGCCCCAAAGGGCTCTGTGTGAATTCCTTGGGGGAGTCTTGACCAACCCAAACAGTGCCACACAGAAACCTGTATGAACACAGAGACCTGAAGAGTTACCCAACAGATGCATGGGCAAGCACACACGCACCCAAGTCAAAGCACACAAAACCAATTCTCTACGTAATGTTTAAGTGTCAGCTCTTCAACCATTTCAAGTTACTTAAGTAGAGAAAGTCCCTTTCACATCACAGTGGAGTCACGGGTGCCAAGAGGGGGCCCCATCTTCACGTGAACCGGGTTCTCATCCTAAAACGCCTCTTCCGGGTCCACCTACTGTGCAGATTCCAGCACTGGAAGCGCGGGTGATGGGCGTTCGCCTCTTCGGGCTTTCGCCGGCTTTGGAATCGCCGGGAGCCTCCTTCTCACGCCCTTCCTGCAACATTTTGGCACTTTGCGTGGGGCTGATCCAGGCCTCTAGCTTCCCTTCCCGGCTCCCAGCCGGGAAGAGTCACAGCGGCAACAGAAGCGTCGGGCAAGAGGAGGGGGTCTTTTGCCTGCCCACCAGTGAGGGCCAGGGGGATCGGAGCCACCAGGGCGGGGCGGGCGACCGTGCGAGGCCCGCGACTTCCACGCCATCCCCGCAGCCCCCACGCGCTCCCGCCTCGCCCCGGCCACCCCCGGGGTCCCCTCCGGCCTCTGAGCGCAAAGCTGGGACACGGGTGGAAAAGGGATGCGAGGCACCACGCGCGTGCGAGGGTGTGAGTGCGAACACCCAGCATTAGGCAGGCAAAACCCCGCCTCTCCCCGAACTCCCGCCTCGGACCAGCCGGCGCTCCAGGGCTCCCCGCTTTGGGACAAAGCTGCCGCGGCCTCCCCTCGAGCGCAGGGCGCGTCGTCGCCGGGTCTTCCTCAATCTCCCCAGGGCCGCAGCTCGGTCCCAAAGGGCCTCGAGGGCTCCCGGGGGGTTGCGGGCGGCTAGCGGGGACCCCGGGTCCGGCTTCCGCAGCCCCTGCCCCGCGCCCCGCCGCCGCTCACCTGTTCAACACTTTGCGGATCCTCTGGCGCACGCCAGCCCGGGAGGAGGCGGACAGGCTGCCGCCGCCCCCGCCGCCTCCCTCGGCCGGCAGGTTCTCGATAGTGGTCACCACATGGTTCGGCGGGGCTGGCGGCGACGGCTGCAGCTGCTGCTGCGGCGGCTCTGGGGGGATCATCGCGGCGAAGGCAGCGGCGCGGCGGCGATCAGAACACAGCCTGGCGCATCGTGCGCCGGCTCCAGACCCGGGAACGAGCGGAGGACCGGGCGGGCGGCCGCGGCCCAGGGAGTCGCTGCTGCCTGCGAAGCGGCGAGGCGGGGAGGCACCCGCGGCTACGGCCGCCGCCGCCGCCGCCCAGCCCGCCACTCACTCCTCTCCAGTCCCAGGGCGCGCGCACTCGCTCCGCCGCCGCCTCCCGCCCTGGCTCTTCCCGAGACGCTTCCCCAAGTCCTGGCGCACGCCCTGCGAAGTGGCCGTGAAGGGGATCGCGCGGGGGCGCGGGGGCGAGGAGCTGCCCGTGGTCTCAAGAGACCCCCACCGAGATCGGGGATGGGGCTCTGGGCTTCGCCGTCTCTCCTGACGCTCAGATCATCTCTGGGCGAGTGCCGCCTAAGCCTGCCTCCAGCTAAAGCTGCCGACTGTGTCTCACCGAGTGAGAGGCAGTGAATCCCGAGAGCCGGGCGGGGGCGCCGCAGAGGCGGCCGCGGCGAAGGGGGGCTAGGGCGGGGGGCCCGCGCGAACTGTCCTCGCCAGAGGGCGCTCCAGAGGTGTCTCGTTGCCCGTGACCCTCCTCTCCCCGGTCCACGGAGGCCCACGGTCTGGGTTATAGTGACAGTTTTTTAATAATTATGTGTGTGCTTGTGGGTCTAGAGATAGATCCTCCTTCTTTGGTTGGCGAGGGCACCCTGGTTCTGCCGAGACGCCAAGGAGTCTAGCACCACCTCCCCGGACAGCGCCAGGACTCTGATGGACACTTGTTGGCCCCGAATGAAACACCCAAACTCCGGCATCCTAAACATTACACCTACACTCACCATATGGGCCTGGAGGAAACTGGAGAAGTAATTTCTCACGAAGAATTCGTTCTGGAAACTGGAAAAAAAGGATACCTGACCAACTCGACATCTCTGTTTTGCAGAGCTGTGAAAGCAATGGAGGTGGATTTGAGTTCCAATCGTGCCTCTAAAACTTATTAGCAGAGAGACCCCCCCCCCCCCCCCAGCGATTTACTGACATTCTAAGGACTGTTCTCTGTGCAATGGGGCTACTTGTGTCTCCCCTCCCGGCCCCCGCCCCCTGGTGTTGCCAGGAGTTAAATGAGATAAAGCACCCAGCAGGGGGCCCTGCCGGCTTCAGCTTCTTCCGTGGCACTCCGACCAGAGGTTCTCCACTTCCACAAAGGAAAACCCCCGTGTATCTGGCACAGAAATCTTAGACCTGAACAAAACCGTATCTCTACCGAAGGAAACGAACTCTATCCCAGGCATCTCTTTTACCTATTGATCCAGATCCCAGCTGGTAATTGACTCTTAAGAAAGATGTATTTTATATATTTTTCTTTTTCTAGAATATCTAGATAGAGATCCTACAGTGAAAAAATAACACGTTTAATTTTTTTTTCCATTTTAGGGCAGTACCGGTATATGAAATTACTTGCCCTGAATATGGCTTAGCGGGTAAATGTATTTACAGAAAGGCATGCTAAAGACCATTGAATCCAAATGCACTGGAAACTAGCAAATAAAGAATAGTGGCGATAGGATTTACCACTGAGAATAAGTTTGGGGAGAAAATGACATTCAAGAAAGGAATGGACTATGTCTAATTAACAGAAGAGGAAAATGAGAGGGGCGGATATAAAGAATGAGATTCATGGTTTGGTTAAGAAGTTCCCATCCCTTTAATAATACTGGGAGCCCTTTTTTTATCATCAAAAATTTGAGGACACAGCTATTCAGAAAAACTCTCTAATCTATATTTCAGTTTATATAAAACCTGATTACCACCTGAAATATCCTTGAGGTCTTTCTCTACAAAAATCAACCCCAATTAGAATATTTTCCCTTTTATAATTAACATTCTGTCCCATTCTTTCTTAACAATCTTTCTCAGATTTTTCTACCTGAAATTGGCACAGGACACTAAAGAAGCTTTACAAACAGGACAAAGGCTTATAACCTCGTGGGCGTTAAATTTTAATAGTTCACAATAAGCTTGCCTTTCAGAGGATCCAGCACTTCAGCTGCACCTGGAAGCAAATCGTGGTAGGAATCTCTCTATTAAAACAACATTGATAGTAATTTGAGGTGTCTGCCTTGAATGAATGACTGGTTGCTTCAGTGCCCCCTTCCTTCCCATGTGGCTTGCTTTCCTTTTAATGTTTTTGGCACATCACAACTCAGTGCTATGTCTGCACTTCAATGTCTGCATTTGCATCTGGTCATTTTTCTAGAGGGGCTACTGGATACAAATAATCTAAATCTGCACTGAATCAGAAAGAAAGAAAAGCAAAATAGGAGAGAAACAAGAGCAGAGACGTAAAATTCAATCCCCTGTTAAGAAAAGACCTAAAAGGAACCACTAACTTTAAGTTTTTATTATCCCTTATTGTAAAGGGGCCACAGTATCACATACCTTCTTGTTTCCAATTCTGTGCTCCATACTCATCTCTTAAAAAGTAGATAAATAGCATTTGAGAGCTAGGGAAACAGGTGTTAAAAGTGCGAGTGTCATGGTGGTGTGTCTGAATGGCGCTAAACAGAAAAGATGTGGGGAAGGCCTACTTCCCTTTTTTCTGCTGTCTCCTTGGCTTCAAAAACTCTTCTCCATCAGTTTGAATAAAAGGAAAAGGGATAAAGGCAATAGTTTGGGAATCTGCATGTAGTTTTTTAGTGGTGGCGTGTGTATTCCAAGGTCACCCTTACTGCTCAGTTTACCTTTCTCTAATCAGTCATGGTTAGTGAAGCAACACTATCGCAAAATTTCCATTCCACACATATCATTACATTATCTGAGTTTCACTTATAACACACACTATTTCTGTTGAATTTCTTTAGGAAGAAGTTGGCTCTCACTACACCTTCTTTATTGTTGCTCATTTTAAAGACATTTGCTCTCACGTAGGAAAGAGTAGGATTTGGCCTGTGTTTCAGGCCTCAGAGTCACCAGACATTTTGACTAACCATCTTAGCACAGACTGCACCTGTGTGTTGGATAAAAGCTTTAAATCCACACTCCAAAAGTGACTGATGATCCTCCCCAAATTGGGGAGCAGTTGCTTGGAATTGTGTGTGCTGCTGCAAATACCCAGTGACCCCTGCTTTCTCTCTGCCATCCTTCTATTCTTTTTCTTTCTTTCCTGGCTAAATCTACTCACCACACACTACCAAATGCATGGCATCCAGAATGATAGAGCTTTAGCATTTGGAGTCACATAATTGAACTCATGCAGAAGAGAAGAAGGCAAAGTCAGTGGGAAATTTGTAAAGAAAGGTAAAGGAAAGGAGTAGAATGGATAGGGCTTTAAATTTATATCCAAGAAGTGGATAAAATTGGGAGACTGGGAGATCAAATTGGCAGAACTTCAGCAAGCACCCCCTCCTCATCAATAAAGGAAGTCTCTATATAGGGTGTTAGAGGGTAGGGAAGATGGGCACAGAGCAGAGAAACAGACAATGGACAGCAGTTTTCAAAGACTATTTAAACACTTTACAACCTTTTTCTATGCATGTAATTTTTGTGTTTTGGAAACTTATTTCTTTGCAGCAAACTCAGAATACTATTTGTATGTTTATAATTGACCTTTCCTGATGAGAGAGATGGAGGGTTAGTGAGAGAACTGTGTTTTTTAGTTGTGAATAAGGGCTAATTTTCCAGAGTCAGAATACATTTTGATAGTTTAAAATGTCTCGGTATTATTTGCCAAATGTTCCATTTGCAAAACCATAGCACAGTATACCTCTATCACAGAGACGTAGAAAGAAAGCTTGCCATATTCACTGAGGGCATTCTTTTAGTAGTATTAGTTTCTGCTAATGGATCACAATTACTTTAATATCCCAAGATATTAACCAAAAAACATATGAATGACTTCTGTCTTAGCAAGTTTGGACTGTGATAACAAAGTACCATAGACTAGATGGCTTGAACAATAAACATTTATTCCTTACAGTTTGGGCACCCGAGAGAAGGCCAAGATCAAGTTCCCAGTAGATTTGGTGTCTGGAAAGAGCTTCTTCCTGGTTTGCAAGCAGCTACCTTCTTGCTTATTCTCACATGGCACAGAGAGATGATCTCTCTCATCTTTCTTCTTTAAGGGCGATGGACCTACTCATGAGGGCTGCATCCTCATTACCTAATTGCTCCCAAAGACCCACTTCCATATAACATCACATGGGGGTTGGTACTTCAACAAATGAATTTGAGAGGAACAAAAACATTTAGTTCATAATAATATGCCAGAAACTCTCACTATTTTAAATACAATTAGTTATCAATCATCTGTGAATAGAAGAACAAAACCCTCATATCAACCTCTGTTACCATTTTTAGCTAACATTGAATATTATCTCCCCCCAAACATTTTAATCCTAAAAAAATGTTGATGCAAAATTGTGGGTAAAAGTGTAATGACTCTTATGTGGAATTTATACACTGATTTTTTCAGTGTTTAGGTAGGTATCATGTTATAGTAGAAACTATAGTCAAAGAAATATCAGGTCCAATTCCAGCTCAATTGACTGGCTGGATTAATTTTAGGAAATTTTAAAAAACATTCTGAGTCTCAGTTTTCTAATCAATAAAAATGGGGATAATGATATATACTTTTCAGGACACATGCAGACTAACCAAAATGTATATAAAGACTCTGGCATAAAACATGTTTTGAAATAATTGGTCTGAACCTAGACATGATGGATTGGGTGATATTAGAATTAACTTTCCTCCATGAATTAGTCTAAAAGCTGAGTAAAATTTAGACAGTAGCCAACATAAGGCTATTTCCTTTAGAGAAAAAGACACACACACACACACACACACACACACACACGAAATGAAGCAAATTAGCACATTAGATAGCTCTGCGTTTATCCCAGCTTTCACCCTGAGGACATTTTCCTAACCACAATACAGGGAAATAATGTCAAATCAGAGTATAGAGCTATAAAGGCCACTCGTATTTGCTGGGCAAACTTCCAGAAAGGCGGGATCTAAGAGAAGGAGCCAAAAAAAAATTGTGAAAACTCCGCTCACACATAGCTTCTAGGCCAAGGGTTCCCAACCTTTTTATACCCTAGGGCGCATTCTAAAATATCGGTAGGGCGGTGGGCACCAGCTATTTCTAAGGATATTTATTATTGAACAAGAATAATAAATAATAAACAAAAATAATTTTAAAATAATAAATTTATTGTACAAATTATATACACACAAAGAAACATATACACAAAACGTACTACAAAGTAAATAAAAAACACACATATAATAAAATCATTTAAAAAAACATAAAAGAAAACATAAAAAAAACCAATCTGTCAGTGTGATCTTTGGCATTGCATTTCATTGGCCAGTGCCTCGTAATTAGGAGAGTATGAGGACAACCCTGTTAGCAAACAATTATTAAGACGCTCATCGGTAAGTCGAGATCTATATTGTGATTTTATTAAATTCATGTTTGAAAACAAAGATTCGCATAAATACGTTGACCCGAAAAACGATTTGATTTTATATGCCGCTTTTTTTAAAACTGGGAACCTTTCTTTGTCGACTATGTTCCATAAGTCCTCTGATATTAAGGATTTTAGCAAAATATCGTTCTTAAGGTTCAAAATTTCTAACTCTAGTTCTGCTTTCCCCTAAACAAGGTCATTTTCCTCATATATGGGAAGTGCACGAGAGACTTGATATGCAGATGTGATATCAACAAAGTCCATTTCACTTTCAATGCATTTACAGAGCTTATCATTTCAGTTATATTTTTGTCTTTTCCCTGCAACTCCAAATTGAAAGAATCTAATTTTTCCATGGTGTCAGCAAGAAAACCCAAATCCACCAGCCAGCAAGAGTCTGTTAGTTCATCATAATTTTCATTTTTATCATGTATAAATGTTTTTATTTTTTCAATTAAGTTCACAAATCTTGTAAGAACTTTACCTTTACTGAGCCAACGT
>PVKE010017497.1:0-30683 GCA_004027555.1 Craseonycteris thonglongyai
TGTTTTGACAGAGAGAGAGACAGAGAGAAGGGGGGGGGGTGGCCCAGAGCAGTCTCCATAGTTGTACATCATCAGTTCTCCACATAGTTTCATCCACACAGGTGGGCTGGGGCTGTGCTTGGCAGGAACTGGGCTGGTGGCCTTCTGCATGGGAGGCACGCTCCTGTGAGCTACCGTGTTTCCCTGAAAGTAAGACATCCCCCGAAAATAAGACCTACTTACAGTTTTGCCTCTCGCTGAAATACGTATAAGGCATCCCCCTGAAAATAAGACCTAGCGCATCTTTGGGAGCAAAAACTAATATAAGACACTGTCTGATTTTCGGGGAAACAGGATAAGACACTGTCTTATTTTCAGGGAAACAGGGTATAAGACACTGTCTTATTTTCGGGGAAACAGGGTAGGGACCAAAAGGGGGCCTCCCACATGGAAAACACACCCCAGGGTTCAGCATATGGGTTCACACCGGCCAGGGCCAGGACTCAATCCTCAGACCCTTGGACCCTCGGGCTGGAAGGCGAGTGCTTAACTGGCTCAGCCATCCTGCCATCCCCAGCACTAGGCTTCTTGAGGATAAATTTGGCCATTGAATCAATCTGGAATTCCCCCATTATAATTTAGAAATACGTAAATTCAGAAATTCATTTGAAGTTACCAGGTTGACTCTTACTTTCCCTGTATTTTTAAATAAGCATAGACAAGAGTAAATAATGTACTCCTCTCAAAAATTTCTCCTCTGACCTATTTTTTTATTTTCAACATAATTTGAATCAAGAAAATTGAGC
This sequence comes from Craseonycteris thonglongyai, assembly GCA_004027555.1. Classification (NCBI taxonomy): domain Eukaryota; kingdom Metazoa; phylum Chordata; class Mammalia; order Chiroptera; family Craseonycteridae; genus Craseonycteris; species Craseonycteris thonglongyai. The sequence goes on from PVKE010017497.1 coordinate 786, forward strand.
TGCTTGTGTTATCTTTTAACAGTTTTAGAGGAAAGTGTTTTTAGGTCAGGTTTTCTGCAGGTATCAAAGAGTACTGCTTGATAGTCCTTGGTTCCTTTTTGTTGGGTGGGGGTCTTTTTATAATTTAACATTGTTGCTAATATGTCATTGCTACCCTTCAAGCATCAAATGGAAGCCTTGTGAAGATAAAGAGCATTGAACTCAGAGTCAGGAGACAGTGATCTGACACTTCCCAGCTAAATGATCTTACATGAGTTATTTAACTTTCCTAGGCAATACTTTTCCCATCTGTAAACTGAAAATGTTAGAGTTAAGTAATCTTTAAAGTCCCTTTCGGTTCAGATTCTGACTCTAAGCAGTAAGGTGCAATTTATTCTCTTTGTTAAAAAGCCACTCAGAAATAGGGTAAATCTGTTTTTTGTTTTTTCTTGTTTTTCATAATTTTAAGCCAATTTTTAAAAAACAGGGAGAGCAGAGCTTTTCTCGGCTTATTCTTGCAAGGAGGATTGGGGAGGAATGGCCTGGGTTAGGATGGACTTGGTCTTTCCAAATGCAGTCATTCGTTAATTTTTCAAAGTAGTGTTTTTGAGATTTAATTCTTATATAATTCACCCATTTAAAGCATATAATCCAGTGGCTTTTAGAACATTCTTAAAGTTGTGCATTGATTTTAGAACATTATATCACCCCAAAAAGAAACCATGTACCCTTTAGTCATCACCCCTATTCCTCCATCACCTCTCCCACCAGTCCTAGTCAACCACTAATTTACTTTCTGTCTCTGCAGATTTACCTGTTCTAGATAGCGCATATAAATGGAACCATACAATATATGGTTCTTTCCCTTGTGACTGATTTTGCTCAATTAGCATAATGTTTTCAAGGTTCATCTATGTTATATAGCATGTATCAGTATTTCTTGCTGAATAATATTCCATTGTATGGATGTACCACATTTTATTTACCCATTTATCAATCGATAGATATTTGGCTTATTTCTACTTTTTGGCTATTATGAACAATGAGTTCTGCTATGAGCATTCATTTATGTACAAGTATTTTTTGGACATGTTTTCAGTTCTCTTGGGTATATACCTGGGAGCAGAATTACTGGGTCATATGGTAGCTTGTGTTTAGCATTTTGAGGAACTGTCAGACTGTTGTCCAAAGCAGCTGTACCATTTTTTATTCCCACCAGCAGTGTGTGAGGCCTCCAATTTCTCCACATCCCCATCAACACTTAAGTATTATCTGTTCTTTTGATTGTAGTCATCCTAGTGGATGTGAAATGGTATCTCACTGTAGTTTTGATATATGTTTCCTTATGGCTAATGATTTAGAGCATCAGTTCATGAGTTTTTTTTTTTAACCATTTATATATATTTATTAGAGGCATTCACTAATTTTGACAGTGATTTTTCACAGGGAATACAAACAGTCAAAGATCTGGATTGTTGAAGTTTTTCCACTCATTTGTTGACAGAATAGCATGATTATTTGTTGGAAAGAAACATATATATTGATGATTCCTGAGCACTGTTAGCTTTACATGGCTGCTTCTAAACCTTATGCAGCTTAGTCCACTGGACTTTTTCTTAAGAGATTTGTAGAAAACTTTAGAATCAATCCAGTATGTGCAGAAGAGGTAAAGACTTTAGAATGGACAGACCTAGATTTGATCGACCTGGCCATTTACTAGCTGTGTGATCTTGGGAAGTGAACTGAGCCCTTCAAATTCCATCTCTGCATCTGAAGACTTTCTGACACAGAAGCACTAGTAAATGTTAGCTAATTCTATGTCCTTGCCTAGGCAGAGCTGTGTCCTGTGTGCTTCAGAAACAGACTTTTATTGTTCTCAGTTGAAAATTCTCCAGGAAAAAACCACTCCATACCGCACTCCCCCATTTACCTCTGTCTCTATCATTCTCTGTTGATTTTCATAGTTATTTGATTATTAAAATCAGACTACAGCCTGAGAGGTATAGTAAGCTAGTTCTCTGAATTTCTTATAAGGCGGCTGAATTTTGCTAATCACAGGTACAAAACATAACTGGACTTTTTAGGAGATATTAAGGCCTTGATATAAAATAAACTTTCCATTTCAAAGTGCCTCCTTTTTTTTCCAGTACTCTGTGGTGTTTAGTATCCTATTGATACCATGATCCCACTTGGTTCTCAAACCCACTATAATTTAAAAAAATAATTGTTGAATGCCTATTCCCAGTTTTTGTACCCTGTGTTCAGGTCTTATCTATAAAAAATAAATCACTCATTGTTCTCTTCTTAATCCTTAATACCAAACATTTAATATTTTCTGACTTTTTTTGTCTATCATTAATTTATAATCTGATTTCCATTCCACCACTATCTAGAAAATTATTCTCACAAAACCCTGTTATTTGTAGGACAATTAAGAAACCTGGTCTTAGCCCTCATCTTTCTTGTCCTGTAGTGTTAGATATTGGTGATCATCCCCTTCCTTAACGACACTTTCTTGTGTTTTTGGCCTATCTCTTCTACTGTCCTGCCTCCCCTCCCCCTCTTTGTTGATTGCTTTTCCATCTCCTGTCCTAATTTTGGCTATTCCCTCCGGCTCAGTCCCTAGCACTTTGCTCTTCTTTCTTGCCCCTAACCCAGAAAGCCCAACATTTCCCATGTCTCTAGCTAGCACCTCTATGCATATGACTTCTAAACTTAAGTTCTCAGCCGACCCAAATGGAATTCTGGTATTTCCAGCTGCTTTAAGATCATTTCCATTTGTAGCTCTTTTGTTGCTGTTTTAAATTCAACATGTTTAAGATTGAATTCATCAAATTCATTCCTTTTCCAACCCTCATGACTGCTTATTTCTGTTATTGGTGCTTTGTGGCTGTCCCAGGCCCAAATCTTTAAACCTTGGAACCATTTGGCGGAGAGATCTTGAAATCTTGGAGCCACTGTTGTGCTGGAGCCCACTTACATGGGCTCACAAGAGTGAAATATTAAATTTTGGAGAATTTTGTGAGCTGGTGGTTAAGTGCAGCCATTATTAAAAATTAAATTATATAAACTTAAATACATTCTATTTAAAATAAAGGTAATAAACACTCCTCTCGTTATTTCATGATTATTTCACTACATGTTATTATTGTCTATGCCTTTGAGCTTAATTATATCTTGTATCTATGATGAAAATGCTACATAATGGCATGCTACTGTACATTTCTTCTCAACATTGCATTTAGTGATATTATATTAGCCATTTTAAATTGGTCATGGCGGTAGTATTTACACCCTGAAATCAACAAATGCTACAAGTCTGAACTGGGTGTATTACAGTTTTAAAGTGATGGAGAGAAATGTAAATATTGCAGATTAAACTAAAAACCATGTTATTCTATAGCCAGTACATTGTGAATAGCACAGAAAAAAAATGAAGAAATGTTCTGTCCATATTTAAAAGCTATTACGTAAATCATCATGAACCATTTTGTCTAACTGGGTAATCTACCAATTATCACCTTCTTATTCCTTATCTCTCTCTCTCTCTCTCTCTCTCTCTCTCTCTCTCACACACACACACACACACACACACACACACACACACCTTTCATATTTCCACCTCTATACCTTGTCTTATGTGGTTTTCCCATTTTTGTTCTATCAAAACATTTTGTAATCCTTCAAATTCTTTCTTTCAGGTCTTCCCAGATATTTCTAGTCTTTATCTATTTTGATTCCCTTTCTATTTTGAATGCTAGAATATTATAATTTGAAAGGATTATAATTCAGTTTTCTATTCAAATGTAGAAATCCCAATAATCCCAGGCTCTGAAAAATTTTGACTAGAAATTTAAAACTTCTGAAAGTAGCCCTTTTTATTGTTGTCTAGAAAATTATTTATGTTGCAAATGGATCTTTTTTCCTATAATTTCTACTAATTTCTGATTCTGTGTTGTGAGTGTAACTCATGAAGTTATTGCTAGAATTGGAATGATAAGAAGACCTACTGATGGGAAAGCCAGGATGGCTCAGCGGGTTAAGCACTCACTTTGAAGCCCCGAGGACCGAGGATCGAATCCCGGCTCCGGCCCAGGTGGATTCACATGCTGAACTGGGGTGTGCTTCCCGAATGTGGTAAAGCCCCCAGTTCAGTTAAAAAAAAAAAAAAAAGACCTACTGACACTTAAAAAACTATGGGACTATAGCATCTCAGAGCCTCAGCTTTCTCAGTTTTTCCTATGAATATGTGTAATAAATAAACCTCACAGGGCAGTTATTTGGATTTAGTAAATGAGATTATGGTTGAGTATAAAGCATAGTAATTAATGGCAAAGACTAAAACCCAAAAGACCAAACAGACCAGTTTTCTCATTTGTGATCTTGGGCAAGTTACCTAACCTCTTTGTGCCTCGTTTTCTTTTGTGTAAAATATGAATAATAGTAAAACCTTCCTTATAGATATGAGGGATAGATGAGGATAACATGCAAAGCATTTAGCAGTGTTTGAATTTAACCACATAGTTTTCTACAGTGAAATTTGTTTTTTCATAGTTTCATTTATAAAACTGGAATTATTTTTTCCCAAAAGAAAGTAATCCCCAAATTCACTGTTAGATATATTTGGTAAGAGGGGGATTAAAATACATGTATGGCCTGTGATACACTGAGTACTTAGCATTTTAATTTCCTTTGTAGCACTCTGGAACGCTTTTCTAACTCTGGCTGGACTCATGTGTCTGTCATTGGCCATCGTATCACATTGTGGTCTCTAATAATTCCTGAGATGTTTCAGGATGATTAAGATTTCCCATCTCCTCTTCCAAACTTTCTAGAATATTGTTCAGGGTTGGCTAGAGTGTGTAATAGATCTGGCTTCAAATTAAAAAACACGTAGACTTCTGGTAAGTGTTACCATTTCATGTGTTGTACTCCAACCTGAACATCCCTGAATTTTATTGTTTCTAGTTTCAAAATTTTAAATTTGTGTTTACTTAGAACCAGAAATTCTTGTGTGGATAATAAAGTAATTGAAGATCAAATAAAAATCATCTGTTTTACTCTTTCCTATACACAGGTCCGCAAGCACATCAATGATCTTTATGAAGATCTGCGGGATGGCCATAACCTGATCTCTCTGCTGGAGGTCCTCTCGGGCATTAAACTGGTGAGCTTCCCTCTTCTAATGAGTGACCTCACAGGTGTGGCCCTGTTAATGACATATCGCCCACCACTGCTTGCTCTGTTATCTGGAAAGACAGTGAAGAGATTGTTGTCAGACTATTTCTAATTGAGACTTAGAAATTACAAATGATGTAATTTTACCAATTAAATTGATGTGTCAAATATTCTCATTTCTTAATGGATTCAGGTATCAGTTATATTCCTTTTATAACTGCATGTTTTCTCCTTATTTGTTCTTTTTTGTCATTATTTATTTTTTATTATTTTAATAAAAATTTTTATTAAATTTGGTGGGGTGACATTGGTTAGTGAAATTATAGGTTTCTAGTGTACAAGTCTATGTAATACATCAGCTATGTGTTGCATTGTGTGCTCACTTTTACTTGTTCTTTTCTATTTATAAATATGAGTAATTTAAGTACAGTAGATTCACATTTAAAGGTTTTTTATTGCATATTTTTTCCCTAGAATCTATTTCTGTACAGACTTTTCCCATGTATTGTGAATTGTTTAATTTTCTGCATTCAGCTAAGGACCTGAAGTTTACCTCTAAAAGCCTAGGTATTTAGACTCCCCCCCTACCCCCACCCCCCTTTCCCAGTTCAATCACTTTGTGCTTTCTCTGATTCACTTGAGTCTCACAGGTTTTGAGAAAAGCTGAAGTTGATGCCTGAGCATAGCCCTGGATTCAGTACATTTAGGCATCTTAGACTATTAACTATGCCTGCCTCCTCCCAAAATGTCTTAAACATTGCTTGTGGGATACACCTGCATATCTGAAGGCAAATCCCATGTGAGCCTCTTGGCGTGTCAGATGATAGTTCTTGTTTTGTTTGCAGGATCATAACAACCTCACTTGGCAGGCCTATTGTTTCATATATATGAGCCTAATGGAAACAGGTGATCCTACAGTTTCTGTTCTCTCTAGCATCATAGACAACATACTTTTCATTTAGAAAACTCCAAGGTTGAATACTGGAAATGCTTGTGAAGAAAGAACTAAAGAGAGGCACACAGCTTGAGTAGTATGGGAAACTCAGCCTACTCACTGTCTTTGATGAATTCTTAGTCATTGTTTGTTGTGTTTCAGGAACAGAATTTGACACATTAGATTTATTCCTTAAGTAATGTTCAGCTTCTTCTAGGATTGGGATTGGCTTCCCCTGGGCCCTTTGTTTTGGTTTCACATTTTTTGTGCCTTGTAATACAATTAATTTTATAATTTTTAATGGTCTAAAATTGACAGATGCCTTTATTAGCATAGGCAGCCCAAGGAGAATTCTAGTTCTTCTTTGGCCCTCATCTATAAATTTCATAAGTAATCAGAATTTCACCTTGACTGTGCTGGACTTTATTTTTCACTGCTCCCCAAGTTATATTTTGTGCAATTTGGCTAGTATATTCGATGAACTTGTAGTGATTTTATATTGAAAAGTGACATTTTTGGTGATACTGCTTACAAAACAGGTTAAAACCACTTCAATCTAATTTCTTTTTCTAGCCTTTGAAAATCAGCAGGTGTTTATGGAGGTATTCATAAAATATCATCACCAAAACCATCCAAATATTTCTTTTGTGGTTATTCACTTGTCTCTTTATCCCATAGTTGATTCATAAAAGCAGAGAGTGTGGGTGGCCATGGAGAATTGAAGATGTGTTTCAACATAAGACATGTTCAATATAACCATCTGCTCTGGTCTTGCATCCTTTTGGTGGGAGGGTATTTTCATATTTATTTCATCTTTTTTTTTTTAATGTTGCATTTATTTCCTTTTCATTTTTGTGTTGTGATTTTCTGTTACTCTGTCATGTCTTTGCCTTGATTGGGGTCCAAAGGAGCCAGCAGGGCTGAAGACCCTCCGTCTGGTGAGCATGCCCTCCTGGCGCCATACAAACATCGAGGAGCAGGAGGAGGAAGATGATGATGATGTAGTAGGTCTCCTTGGGAATGCCAGCATCCCCGCTGGCACTGCAGGGCCATCAGAGTCTGAGGTCTCCAGTAGCTCTGTTACCAATTGCTTTCTTCCCCTGCCCACCTGGGAATATGGGTCTCAGAGAAAGTGGTTAAAACTAATTGTGCCTCTTGTCACTGTTAAATGATCCTGAAGTGGGAATTGTTTTGCTTATCTGAGATTGGTTGGCACAAAAAGCATAATGGTGTTAGGAGGTATCAGGTTCTTTTGTGACCTGGAGACCCATAACTTTCTGGTGGCCTTGCTGTGTTGCCTGAGTCTAGATTGCAGAACTGTTGAAAGTTTGACAGCATGACAGTTAACTTGCTCATGAGACTAACTGTACTCTCTCTCCACCTCTCTAGCCTCTAGGTTCTCACCACACACCATGTCATTTGTTTTCAAAACAGCTTGTTGTTTGCAAACCACTCACTGCATGGAGATACTCTGCCTTGGTCAATAACATCTCTAGTTTCTGTAGAGGACAAACATTTAACTTGCATGTTCTTAAGGTTATTTATTTTGGGAGGAAGTATATAGAATTAAAGATTAAAATGTGTGTGAGGGGCATTTCCTGCTTGCAGGCCCTAGATTGTAGTCCTTGATCTTTCTCCATAAACAGAGATTAGACAATTCCCTGTCCTTTTAAAAGTCATCTTTCCCACCTCATTGATCTCCCTTCCCATTGCTTTAGAATCTTCAACTTCACAGGCTTTGTCATTCTCTAAGCCATATTCATAATAATTTAGCTGAAATGATTGAGAAGAGGTTCTTGCTAAAAAGATTTTTCCTAAACTTTTAACTTAAGAAGTTATCCTGTTGCCTAGAGAGGCCTCAACATCTCTGTAGATTATCTTTGTTTGGAAGCATTGCTTAGAAGTGTTGGGGGTCATCCAGAGAGGTCCTTCTACTCTTATCTTTTCCACATGTTGGGCTACTCTTTGCCCATTTCAACCTGGAGGAAGGTTTTCTCTGTGCAGGTGCCTACAAAAAAGCTAGTACCAGTTTGACATTTACAAATGAACTGAGTGTAACCTAGAGAGAGTCCCAGTTTTAGGAAAATAAAAGGAACATTAGAAAGTGAATAGGAGTAGAGGTCGATAACCATCCCTGCATGTACTTGTTGGGCTTACAGACTTCATGCACATTGGGATTGTGGATAGTTGAGCTGTGGACAGGGCACCAGAGGCACGGGTGGAGATGGGCTTCTTCTGTCCTGTGACTTGTGACATTCAGGATTTAGTGACTGGCAGAAAATACCTTTCTTTGGATTATCATGTTGAACATCTCTACATCATCAAGGTTTTGTTTTCTCTGGATATTTAATACTGGGGTAAAGGGTGGCTTTCCTACATTGATACCCGTCTTCCTGGAAAATAGGTTTCTTTCTTATTTTGGATTTTTTTCACTTGGTTATTGAGAATCCCTACTTTAAAGTTGCTGCCTTTAGCATCTTTTGCCAGGTTTGTGATAAGGTTGGCTCTGTCCATTACTGTGCAATATGCAATTAGAAATTTCTACCTTTTCCTTACAATCGCATTTAACTGTGCTATTAGGAGCTGTGGAGCCAAAATCTTTGTTCCCATGCACCTCACATCCAGAATCAAGTTCTGCTCTCTGTAGAGAAGCTGCGGCACTGATTCAGCATTAGTAGTCAAAACATGCTGTGTTCACAGGAATTGTGGTAAACAAGGCCTTTGAAGGCTCCAGAGAGCATGGTGAAACACGCACAGGTCCTGCCACTGAAGGGTACTAATTTATGTAATGCTCCCACGCCTGGCTTAGGCCGTGATGAATTCGTTGTGGTCTTCTGGTCCTTGATATGCAGAAGAAAGTGGTCTGCATGGGTAAAGCGGTGTCTCTAAAATGAACCTCCCCTTTTTTGTTTGCAGCCCCGGGAGAAGGGTAGGATGCGTTTTCATAGGCTGCAGAATGTGCAGATTGCCCTGGACTTCCTAAAGCAACGACAGGTAAGAGTGTCCCATGTATTCCCCATTCTGCCAGGGAGCATTGGCCTTCATTTCCTGTTTAGGAATGTTTTCAGCACCCCTAGTAAGCCCTCAGTAATTGCTAAATCTGACTGACCCAGTTCTGAGTCTTACTTGCTAGTGAGCAGTTGTGTTATGATGGGGCGAGTCATTTGATAGTCCTTGCATTGAGCCTGTGGCCTACCTGAGAGGGAGCTAGATGCTAAACATAGAACTAGATGCTAAAGATTTACTGCATGGAACCACCATGGATGGAAATCAAAAGAAAGATGAAAGGTAAATCAACAAAGAAAATGGAAAATGGTACAGCAGGATGGAAAAGGGAAGAGCAGAGTGCCATATTAGCATGAAAATTAGATGAGGTGACAGTGTCACTCACATCGGGTCTGAGCAAAAGCTTTTAGGTATTAAGCATTGGTGCCTTAAGAGAACAGTTTAAATAGAGCAGAAAAGTATTTAGAGTATATTGGACTTGGATATAGGACAGGAAAGAGAAGTTTTTCCTTCTGTAGGTAAGGAAGGAAGACAGCAACACATTTTTAGACATTGGAGGAAAAGCCAGTGAAGAGGAAAACTGAAAAGGAGAATGAGAGCCATAGAATTTTAGACCTGGAAATACTTTAGAGATCAATTAGTTCCGTTTTTTATATAGCTAGGGAAACTGAGCTCTAGATAGGTACCGTAAATGACCTGCCCCAAATCATACAAGTTAGGACTGTAACACAGGTCTTCTGTGTGTAGCTTAATGCTCCTTCCACTATCCAGCCGTTCGCTACACACCATCCTTCCTCCCATTGCTTTCTAATTGGTGGAACCAAGTCTAGGGATTGAGGGATGAGATCCAGAGCATAGCCGGTGTGGTTCTTTTTGAGAAAGAATAGAAAATGCTTCTCTTCTGAGATACAGGAAAAGAAAGGAAGAGGGGATAAAGATAACAGAGATAGTTTGTGGTAGAGAGGAAGATGGATGGGAAAGTCAAAGAGTTCATTTGCTTAGAGCTATATGGAAAAAACTTAGGGTAGCTACAGTTGCTAGGCAACAGCATGGGTCAAGATGACATTAGTGATGGTATGCATATTTTTGGAGTTCTTTTTTTGGTCCCTCTTATCAGCAATTCTCATTCACTTGGGAATTTCTCTTTCTGTGTGCTCTCATAGCAGTTTTCTTCTAATATAACACTACTTTATTGTTGTTTTTCTGTTTACTGTAATATACTGTAGGCCCTGTGAGGGCAGGGAATAGGATCTTAATGTTTTTTATCTGCATCACCTTTCATAATGAATGATCTATAATTGACATATCATAAATCTTTGTTGAAATAAATTGATAAATGAAAAGTGGTAGGAGAATTGGAGGCTGAAGAGTTTAGAGTACTGGAGAGAGCAGTGTTGAAATGTCTGTGTAGAGTTAGGGGAAACCAGAGAGGGCTTTAATGTGCAAAGTAAATTGAGAACAATGGATTGGCTAGAAGTCTAAATAAGGACCAAGAATAGATTTGTTTACTATGATAGAATAAAAATATGGGCAGGTAAGAACAGTGGACTCAGAGAAGGGCAGAGAGAACTCGAGAACAGGTCTTGGTAGAGATGAGATCCCAAGTTGTAACCATCCAAAGAAGAGAAAAAATTGCAAGTCATGAGATTGAAAAGGCAGATGAATTGTGCAGATAGGTTGATATTTGGGTCATTCAGATAGGTGCTAAAATTGTCAGGAAAGATGGTAGTAGATGTTGAAGTCATCAGGAAAGGGTTAGCAGACATTGGAAGGTGTTTTGGCCCAGGGAGATGGAGTTCAGAATAAAAGGGGAAAGCTGAGGGAGGTGGGACTGAGGAATATAGACTTGGCTGATACTGCCAGCCAACTGCCTATGGGTTGTTAGTGATTAGTGATGCCAAGAACTGCATTCTCAGACAGGAAGGGCAGCTTCTTCCACCCCCAGAGGGTAACTGAGATACAGAAAAGGGAAAGAACTTGTTAGGTGTCATAGTCATTCAGGCTGCTATAACAAAAGTATTGTGGACTGGATGACTTATAAACAACAGAAATTTATTTCTCACAGTTCTGGAGGCTAAATCTAAGGGAATTCTGATATCAGGCAGATTCTGTGTCTGGTAAGGTTCCGAGATGGCTGTCTTTTAGCTGTGTCCATAAATGGCAGAAGGAGCAAGGAAGCTCTCTGAGGTTTCTTTTATAAGGACACTAACCCCATCCTGAGAGCTCCACCCTCATAACCTAATCACCCCAAAAGGACCCCCTCCAAATATCATCAGATTGGGTGTTAGGATTTAACATGCATTTTGGAGGGACACAAGCATTCAATTTATAGCACTCACTGGTCACCTTCAGTGTAAGGGAGAAGTGAGGCTTCTGTTTGGGGTCACGATGGTTTCTTTGGAGACATACAGATTTCAGTTCAGTTGAAGAGATAACGGGAGGGCAACTCAAGGACAATTTGCCACAATTAAACAGTAGCTCCATGAGTGTAGTAGGACCGAAGAATCTCACAGGGTTTGAGTTGGAAATAGACTGGTTTTCCTAAGCCACTTCCAGGAAACCCCTCAGTTTCTAGCACACTGGGATGGTTGGTCACTCTAGAGAGGGGAGGGCCTGTGTGTATGTGAACATTGTGTTGTTGAAATGAGATTTAAGGAGTAAAGTAGAAGCTGTGGGAGTCATAGGCAGATGAGGATATGTCTGCAAGAGAGTGGGTGGAAATAGAAGGAAAATGGAGGCCGGAGTAAGCCAAAGGTGATCTCCCCCGGCCCCCCTTAACCTTAAAAAAGGAAAAAAGAAAAAGTCAGGGCTGTGATGACTTAGTAAAAACACATGTGCTTGTAAGGTTGCTTTGCTGCTGGGAATGTAAAATGGTGCAGTCACACTGGAAATTAGTTTGGCTTATTAAACTAAACATATATCATATGACCAAGCAATCCTACTCCTAGGAATTTTCCTAGAGAAATAAAAACATGTGTTAATGCAAAAACCTGTACATGAATAGAGGAGCTTTATTCATAATTGCCTCATGAAACAACCCCAGTGTTCTTCAATGAATGAATGGGTAAATAGTGTGTGTAATGTATGGATACAATGGAAAGACTGCTCTGCAATAAAAGGAGCAAACTATTGATACATGCAACAACTTGGATGAGGATCTCAAGGGCATTGTGCTGAGGGGAAAAAAGCCAGCATCAAAATATTGCATACCAAAACAATAAAAATAAATCTTTAGAAAAAAGGGGAAGCTGGGATGGCTCAGTGGGTTAGGTGCTCACTTTGCAGCGCTGGGGGCTGAGGATCGAATCCCGGCCCTGGCCCAAGTGGACCCATATGCTGAACTGGGGAGTGCCCCAGTTTGGTTCTCACCGGGGTGAGACCCCGGCCCAGTTCCTGCCTTGTGCAGCCCTGTGCCCACCTGTGGAATGAAACTATGTGGAAAAACCAATGATGTGCAACTATGGAGACTGTTCTGGGCCTTCTCTCTGTTTCTGTTTCTGTCTCTGTATCTCTCTCTCTGTCAAAAACAATACAAATAAATCTTTAGAAAATATTGCATACCATGTGATTTCATTTACATGACATTATGGAAAAAGTAAAACTGGAAACAGACTTGGGAGTCAAGGATTAGTGTAGAGATGAGGGTAGTCATACAAAGGGGCAGCGCGAGGTCACCTTTTGGGGTGATAGAACGGTTATGTTGACCTGATTGGGTTGGTATTTACATGACTCTAGACGTGTGTTAAAACTCAGAACTGTACACCAGAAAGATCAGTTTAACTATATAAATGGTGAAATATAAAAATGAATAGAAGAAAAAGTCACAGAACTCTGAGACCAGCTTTTGTTTCTCTTTTTTTCAGGTGAAACTAGTGAATATTCGCAATGATGACATCACAGATGGCAACCCCAAGCTGACCCTGGGCCTGATCTGGACCATTATTTTACACTTCCAGGTAGGGTCTGTGAAGTTTAGGGTCCCTGTTGCTTGGTTGGGACATGGCCTAGAAAGAATTAGAAGTTGCACTGCCTTACACAGACATACTGAGCCTTCCTTCTCTGTACTTGGCAGTGAGCAAGGTTCAGAGTGGGAGTTGGAAAGGAAGATAAGGATTGGCCTGGAGACAAAGCTGTTGTGGCTTAAACCCAAAACTTCTGATCATTTTCATGATGACATGGGACTTTTCATTTGTTTTGCTTGGCGCTGTCAGTGGCAGTATGGTTATTGGAAGTCTGCTCAGCTGAGTCAAAACTAGCTCTTTAGAGACTCAGAGGATGAGAGATGGGGAGAAATGTTGCTTTTGATGCTTTAGGAGGGTGGAGTGAAAATTTATAGTCCTGGTTTGCTATAGCCAAGCTTGTCTAACCTGCAGCCTGTAGGCCACATGCGGCCCAGGACAGCTTTGAATGTGGCCCAACACAAACCTGTAAACTTTCTTAAAACATTATGAGATATTTTTGCAATTCCTTTTTAAGCTTAGCAGCTGTCATTATTGTTAGTGTATTTTATCTGTGGCCTAAGATGGTTCTTCCAGTGTGGACCAGGGAAGCCAAAAAGTTGGACACCCCTGGTGTAGACTTTTCCTTATCTCTAATGGGATTTTAAAATAAGCCTGGTTAATTGTGGCATTGTCTTAGTCAGTTTGGGCTACTGTAATGAAATATCACAGACTGTTTCTCAGAGTTCTGGAGGTTAGAAGTCTGTGATCAGGGTGCCAGCATGGTTGGGTTCTTAGTAGTGCAAGCCCTCTTCCTGGTTGTGTCCCCACAGGACCTCTCCTTGGTGCATCATGCAGAGAAGCAGATCTCATGTTACTGCATCTTTTTTAAGGGATTAATCCCATAATGAGGGTTCCACCCTCATGACCTCATCTAAACCTAATTACCTCCCAAAGTCTCTACCTCCAAATACTAGGCTGACCGGACATCCTGTTTTAAATGGGACAGAAAATAACGGTACTGCCCCATTTCAAATGGTACATATAGTCAGCCTACTGACACCTTGGATTTTGCCCAGTGAGACTAGGCTGACCATGTGTACTGTTTGAAATGGGACAGTGCCATTGTTTTCCTGTCCTGTTTAAAATGAGACATCTGGTGAGCCTACCAAAACTCATAGCATTGGAGGTTAGGACTTCAACTTAGGAATTTTGAGAGGACACAAACATTTAGTCCATAGCAAGCACCTTACTAGCTGGGTTTATGTATGGGCTCATAAGCACAATTTTTAGCATCTGTTACACCCAAGAACAGTGAGTGTGGTGTCTTTGTAGCATCTACGTGGTCACATGACCTTCCTGAGACGGCAAATCCTTTCTTTAGCTTTATTTTTATAAAAGACTGTCTTAAATTGCTATAGCCCAACTAAACAAAACTATTTCTCAGACAGCTCTTCCATACCCAATGACTGTACAGGAGGCTGGTAAACTAGAGGGAGCACTTTGGGGGCAGGTGGGAAAGGGAAAAGAAGCTAATGTATTATCTGAAAGCACTGACTCCAGCGGCTGAGGCCACTGTGCTGTCCGAGTTGGGGAATTACTGCCACCTGCTGGTTGAAGGCAAAACAGGTATATCCATTCCTAAGAACCTGAGAAAACTGAGAGCTTAGAGCTTATTTCTCTGGCTTGGAGCCATTGCTGGCAGGAGGCAGCATGGGTAGGGTTAGGAGAGCATGGAGGTAATATGTATTTTTGAGGAGCCACGGGGTGGCCTCAGACATGATTTGAATACAGGGATAACCAGGAACATGAACTTGGCAAAGTGTTCTGTCACAGGGTGGGAATAAAACAGGAACTTTGAGCTTTTGTAGAGGACTAGCCTTACCCCCCTTGGAACTCTTACGGACAGAGGAAGTTTTTTGTTGTTGTTGGTTTTGTTGTTATTGTTGTTTAGAGAAACTATTTTCGCCACAAACCTTCCCTCACTGTTGGTGCCCAATGTTAGTCTCATAGGTGTGAGATTAGAGGAATCATCTACTGTGTCTTTATTTACCCTGATTACAACTAAATCTGTTAAACAAGGAAACTCAGGGGCTAAGGAATGAAAACTGAATTGGTTAGTTAAAACATTGCTGGGACAGAGAAGAGGAGATCCATTCCTGTCCTGTTGAGCTCCATCAGGAAAATGTTTTCTGTCTTTAAGCATTTGTTTTGAAAAATTTTAAACATTTATAAAAGTAGATAAAATAGCATAAAGAACTACCATGTACCCATCATCAAGCTCAACAATTAACGTATAGCCAATATTATTTGTTCTATATACTGATCTACTCCTCAAATCCCAGTAAGTTATTTTGAAAGAACTCCCAGACTTCATATAATTTCACCTATAAATATTTCAGTGTGTGTTTCTGAAAGATACTTCTTTTTAAGCAAACCACAATATTATAACACCATAACAATTTCTTAAAATGATCAAATATCTGCTCTGAGTTCAAATTTACCCATTTAAAAAAGTGGTTGATTTGAATCAAAATTCAAAATAAGGTCCACATATTGCATTAGATCCCCTAGTCCCCCTTGCAATTTGTTGAAGAAATCAGATCTTTCATTCTATAAGATTTATAATTGGACATGCCTGTTCTATTGCATTGCCTATAGTGGTTTAGATCTAGACCTAAGGCTCAGTCACATCCAGGTTCATTTGGAGGGAGGTGCAAAGATGTTGGTGTTTTGCTGTATACTTTTAGTGCTGTACATCAGGAGGCACATAATATCTGTTGTCTCTCTTTTCATGATGTTAAGATTGATTAGTAGGATCAAGAGTTATCAGCCTAATCCATCCATTCTACATTCCCTGTTAGCTCTTCACCTTTCTGATAATCATTGCTAGTTCCATTATTTCATTAAAAGTTGCAAAATGGTGATACTCAAATTCTATTATTTCTTCTTTATTATTTAGATGGAATACTTCTATAAAGAAGAGCATCACCTGATCAATTAACTCGAGGGGTAGATCCTTTAGGAAGGGCAAGATAAAAAAATAAATGCTCTTGTCTTTTCCTCTGTTTACCAGTTTTCAGATTAATTGGTTCCCTAAGATTCTCCAAAGGTGACTAATAACAATTTGTTTGATTTTTTTCCCCACTTAGTATCACTATGACTCATGGATTTTTTAACAGACTTAATTGTATGTCAGTCACATACAGCTCTTATTCTTCCTAATACTTCATATATGTATGTGTGTTTGTGTGCAATATGTTTGAATTTTCATTGAGGCAAACTTTTTTAAGTGTGATAATTAGGGAGATCTGAACACTGATCAGATACTTGATCATTTTAAGAAATTATGTATATATAGCTCCATCTTTGGCCAATAAGAGCATTTTTCAAGTTGACTCTGAGTCCTTTAGCATATAACTCTCATAATCTTTGCTAATTCCCTGTTTTTCTTGTGTGATGAAACATTCCAGACTCCTTTTGTATATTTTCTGTCCCAGGCCTGAAATTATCAATTTCTCCAAGGAACTCTTTAAGGGAAGCTGGGATGGCTCAGCTGGTTAAGTGCTCGCTTAACAGCCCTGAGGGCCGAGGATTGAACCCTGCCCCCCCCCCCCCCCCCCCCCCCCCCCCCCCCCCGTGCAGACCCATCTGTTGAACTGGGATGTGCTTCCCATGGGAGGAGGTCCCCTGTTCGGCTCTCCCCACCCCCGCTTGACCCCTGACTGGGGGTGGGGGGGGATGTCTCTCATGTGGGAGGCCCCCAACCCAGGGTTCCACCCTGCCCAGCCCCAGCCCACCTGTCTTGAACGAAACCATGTCGAAAACTGATGGTGTACAACTATGGAGACTGCTCTGGACCCTCCCCCTTCTCTCTGTCTCTCTTTCAAAAACAATAAAATAAATCTTCTTTTTTTTTTTTTTTTTTTTTTTTTTTTTTTAAAGGGATCTCTTTATTGACAACCTGAGTGAGACTGGTTGGTCATTATTTCTAGGCTTTTCTGTAAATGCAACTAGTAATATTTGTATTTTTTCTCTTAAAAAGTCATGAATTTATATTGATATTTCTAATTCAAATTTAGAATTACAGAGCTTTATTTAACTTAACTTGATTTTATATTTGTATTCTTTTTTACCTGGGCTGAAAATCTTGACCCTGACAACAGTAACATATAACTTACTCTCTTTTCTATACCCATCATAAAAATCATTCATATTATTATATGTAATATATTTGAGTCAAAATAATATGTTATTATTAACAGTATGATTACTAAGAAGTTTGTGATTTCTTTGCATTTCTTTTTATCCTAGTGTATATTTCCTAAGGATGTACAAATAATTATACTTTAAAGTTATTTGAAATAATTTCTCTGTGTTGTTAAGCCATCAATTAATTCAGTATGTAATTACCTTTTTTTTTTTTTTTAATTTGCTTTTAAATTTTAGGGATTGCTTTTCTCCCTTCCAATTTTATTTTCAATTATATAGATTATATTTTATGTTATATATTTACATTGTTCCAAAGGGAAATTTTAGGAAATGAGAACAAGGCATATTGAAGAAGTCTAGCTTCCATCTCTGCTCCCTCCATCCTGTTTCTTTCCTCTCTCTATATTAGCTAACTTTTAAAAAACCTTTTGGTTATCTTTCTGTTGTTTTCTTATTTTAGGAAAATACATACTTAAAAAAAAAAACTTTATTGAGATACAGTTTATATACACCATAAAATTGACCCATTATCATTGTATACTTTATTGACTTTTATGAGTTATACAACAATCACCATAATCCAGTTTTAGAACATTTTCATCATCACAGTGAAATCCCTCTTACTCATTTATAATTCTCCACTCCCATCCCAGCCTCAAGTAACCGCTTAATATCTGTCTTTATAGATTTGCCTCTTCTGGATATTTCAACTACATGGAATCATATAATACATGGTCTTTTGTTATCTGGCTTCTTCTACTTAGCAAAATATTATTGAGGTTCATATGTGTTGTAGCATGTATCAGTTCTTCATTTCTTTTTATTGTAAGTAGTATTCTGTTGTATGGATATGCCATATGTTTTGTTTGTTCAGCGGTTGATGGACATTGGGTTTTTTGTTTTGTTTTGTTTTTGCTATTATAAATAATGTTGAATATTTGAGTACTAGTCTTTGTGTGGACATATGTTTTCATTTCTCTTGGATTTATACACATTAGTGGAATCACTGGGTTGTGTGATAGATGTATTTTTAAGGAACTGCTGAACTGTCTTCCAGAGTAGCTGTCCTATTTTACATTCCTACCAGCAATGTATGAGGGTTCCTCCACATCCTCTCCAACATTTGTTGCTGTCTTTCAGATAATAGCCATCACAGTATGAAATGGTATAGCTAAGTGTTTGGGAGTGTGGGATAAGGTTCACTGCCTGCAAAGCTTTTGGTTGACTGATAAAGGAGTCTATATTATAAAGCCTCTATATCTTGCTTCAGATAGAGTGTGATATGTACCTTGCCAGTTATGTATCAATGTGGTTTTCTGGTCTTATTGTGGAGTATCTATTAGCTGTTCTCACCAAGAATATTTGCTATATAAAGCAAAATAGAAATGCAGAGCAGATGGGGAAGCCGGGATGGCTCAGTGGGTTAAGCGCTCACTTTGCATCCTCGGGGACCGCGGATCGAATCCCCGCTCCGACGGGTGCAGACCCATATGCTGAACTGGGGAGTGCCCCCAGTTCAGTTCTCTCTGTCTCTGTATCTCTCTCTCTCTCGTCAAAAACAATAAATAAATAAATAAATAAAATACGTGTTCTTTAAAAAAAAAAAAAAGGAGAAATGCAGAGCAGAACTATCAAATGTTAGAGGACCAGTAAAAGAATCATTATAGTCAATCTCTGTTATTTTTGCTAATGAAGTACAATAATGATATAGATATAGGTGGTGGTTAAGGGAGTATTCAGTTGAAGGAGAGACTAGTTCCAGATTTAAAAATTGTTATTACTGATGAGACTGGTAGTATTGATGACTTTATAAAGAGGTTTATTGTTTCCAAAACATCTTAACACGTATTAAAAGGACATAAAACATTGCAGACACAGCCAGTTTTCTTGTTCCCTCTGGCCCCCAGGTAAATACTGTCTGAAGTTGATGTACATCATTCCCATATATGCTTTTGTATCTTTGTGACAGAGGAGGTAATCATAGACAATATGTGCTGTTGTTTGCATGTTTTTTATATTTGATACAAAGAATATCGTCTATATATCCTGTCCTTTTTTTAAAACTAAACTTTGTTTTTGAGTTTATCTATGTTGATAAAGGAGGACCTGATTTGTTCATTTTAACTAATTTAACATTGACTATAATGTGAGTGGAGCCCCCTGCAGCTGTGCAACACAGCTATTATTTGCAGTCTATTATTTAATTGTGTGGAGAAGGCATTCATTACTGCAGTGAACGTCTGTGTACATGAGTTTGTGTGTGTATAGGGGAGAGGGTTTTTGGGATAGATACCTGGATGGCTGAGTTATGCACGTTCCTATATTTGACAAATTGCTCTCAGAAGCACTGTATGACTTACAGTGTTGTGTTGTTTTGTGTTGTGTTGGATGACACCTACTACGGTTTAATATGTTTATTTGTTGTCTGGGTCTCTGCACGAGGATGCAAGCTTAACAACAGCAGGGATTTTGTTTCTTTTGTTCTTTTTTTTGCTTGGCATAGAATAAGTACTCAATACATTAAGTAAATGGATTGTTTATGAATTTGATCTCAAAGCTGTGGGGTAGGTAGACTAGAGAAATAGATGATGATGTCTATTTTCCTGTGCCCATTGTTTAGATGAGCAAACTGAAACACAGAGACCAACTGACGTTTTTGGATTACACTCCAGATACTAATAATAGGAGTTATTGTGGCTTGGTTTTGTCCATGCCTGTTTAAAGGTACATGTTAGGTTTTATGGTTTTTCTAAAATATAAGTTCTTGAAAGTTAGAATCTGACAAAATTAGTTTTCCAACTTTCAAATGTTTATTAAATGCAGTGTTTAATTTACAAACTTCAGGGAGTTCAGGTTAAGAGTGATCTTTGCTAGGTAGACTTGAGGTTTACATTTTGGTGTACTTTATAGTACTTAGTGCTTGGCATATAAATGAGGCACCATTCATATTTGTGGAATGAATGCATGAGGTCTTTCACTCTGGATGGAGTCTTTCACTCTGGTTATCTCTGTGGGAGACCTAAAGAGAGTAAATAGTTAATGAGAAAAAGTCAGAGGAGAAGGCATGAAGATTAGGTACCAGTAGGCCCTAAAAGTGCTTTCCAGGAAGGCAGCAGGCCCTGTTAAGAACTCAGGCTAAATGAGAAAAGGCCCATGGGAATGTCCTGGTGATCAGTTAACTTACTTAAAGAGTAGAAGCAGAGCCCCTGCAAAGAAAAACAATCACCTAAACTTTGGATCTTGGAACATATCTGTTTTCTTTAGAGCCTAGTCAAGAAAAAGGGTGCATTAGGACCCTGGTGGTTGTGGTGGTGATGTGGTGTCTCATACTTTTTAGGTCCAGTAATACATAGGAGGAAAGGGGACTTACTGTAGACCAGGCACTGAGCTAAGCACTTTATAGACATTATCTCATTCATTTTTTCTATAATTCCCATTAAGTAGTATCCATATTTTACAGGTAAGGAAACTGAATCATCTAGCAGTTAAGTTACTTAGCCACTATGTTAACAGAGCTGGGAATTTGAACCTATGTCTACCTTACTGAAATCTCTCTGCTCCTTTCCTAGATCAGTTTTCCTTTAGAGCAGAAGGAAATAAAGGCCCGACTTTTCCAACATATGCAGAAATTAAAAAAAAAAAAAGTTCCCAGAAGTATATATGCTTGGTTCTGTCAGATTTCAGCATCCTCAGTCATATTGGCCCTGAGTTGATCAGTTTCACAAATTTAGTTTGCTTATAATTTCATGAATAAAATTCAAGCATAGGCCTTAGGGTGTGCATCTTAAAAGTTTCAGAGCTTCATTTCTCTTCATTGGAGGAATGAATACCTGGTGCCTGACTAGAGAATTACTATATTGAAATGTCAGAATTTTTGCTGATTCAATGATTTGCTGTAGTCTGATTAAGTTTCCGTCCCATGCCCATCTCGTCTTGTTTCTTGCTGTGGTTTATGATGACCATAAGGTGGTGCTGCAGCCTTACAGTCAGTTTTAGGACAAGTCTGGGGAGAAACACCCAGTGCAGCTGTGAAGTAGATGAGGCATCAGTAGTCTCAAAGGGCTGTGGAGGAGCTGTTGTTTTAGGGCTTCTTAATACTTTCCTTTTGTGGAGGGCATTTTTTCAGGTTTCCAGGAAAAGTAGTAGGTAGGGGCTGTGCTGATACAGGCCTTTAGGGATGTTTAGAGCCAGGCAGGATATTTCTCTGCTGTGTGGTCTGGATCCTGTTGGCATAAACAGCCACAACCAGGAAGAAACTCTTACAACCAACCTTTTTCCTTCCACTCCACTCAGAGCCCTTTGGCTTGCGGTGGTGTCTCTCTCATCTGTTAGAAACTATACGAAAAAATTGAAGTATGCAAATCCTACTGACATAATAGGGTGATTTTTTAGTCCAGCTTCTTAGACCAATACTTCAGACTTCCTGCCCTACTGTAATTGAAGTAAAAACTTACCTGGGCCTCATTTTAGCAACTTCCTCCCTTACTCCCAAGTAGCAAGTATTGCCTCTTTGTATTGAGCCCTTGGCCCAAGAAAGTCTAGCTGCCACTTCAGAACATTCGTGGGTCTTTCTTTTTTACTTAACTGAGTACAGATTCTCATCTCTGCAAGAGTTATAAGGTAGTGTGACATGTGGTTGAAATTAAAAGTCTTAAATGGGAGTTCATAAGTAACAGGAGTTCATGTTCTAGCTTTACCACTTACTAGATATGTAGCCTTGAGCAAACTAGTCAACTTTATTAAACCTCTGTTTCTTTACCTGTTAGCTTTGACCTTTTATGGTTACTGTGAGAATTAAATGAGATAATCCATAGTTTAGCACAGGGCTTGGTATATAAACGCTAAGAAAAATGTTAGCTGTCACTAGCAGCATCAGTAATCACTGTTGTCACATACCATTCTGCAGAGAGGCTGCTTCTCCATTGTATTTGGAAGTGGTATCCTTTATACTGAATGACAATATACTATACTCAGAACTGATTTTGGGTTTTTCCTGTGTGTCATTAGTCAGCAGATCTCTCTCTCTCTCTCTCTCTCTCTCTCTCTCTCTCTCTCTCTCTCAATCTCAATCTCTCAATGCTATAGGAGGCTAGATCTTTATGTTTCTTAACAGTGAAGATTAGACTCTTGTCTGGCTCAGGTTATAATTTGATTAAAATAATTTTATTTCTAACCTTAAAAAATAGAGAATATGTTTGTCTGCTTGATATTTTCTTAAGGACATATGGGTACAACAATTGAAATATTTTTCAGAGTCTGGGGGTCATAATTGCAGCATCCCCAGCCCTGGTCCTTCTTGGCCCTTCCCTTCCTATTTGGTACCAGCAGCTCGGGTTTGCTCTCCCCCTACCCCCCACCCCTTCCCCTCCTCCTCCTTCCTTCTCATTACCTTCTCCCATGGCCTTTCTTCTTTCCCCCTCCCTTTTCCCTTTACTCTTACAATCTCCCCCTCCTCCTCCCCTGGTTACTAGCTCCCTTTATGCTTTCTGTTTGTGTTTCTGAGGGCAGTGCTCCAATTACCTCATATTTGGAGAGAGGAAGCTGCAGCCAATCCGGTTTCTGTCTGCTTTTAGGTCAAGTGATTTCTGAACTGCAGTGAGATGCTTTGAATTTGTCTTGTTGCAGCTCTGAGCCTGTAAGATGGCTGTCTGAATCGGCAGCGGCTGGAAGAGACAGAGAGGCGGGGAGGGAGGGAGAAAGAATTGGAGGGATTGCTGGCATAGTGCTTGTTTTTAAATGTGCATCTAATCCGATGAAGCCAAGGTTGGGATTTCTCTGGGATCCCAGGACCGGTTTAGCTGTGTTTTTGCTGAGATTAGGAGAGGAAGGCAATGGGAAATTCACTGGGCTGTGTTAAGGAGCCAAAAGATTCAGTAGCTGTTCCTGAGAAGGCTCCTATATCTCCTAAGAAAAGGGTTCGGTTCAGAAGGAAGTGGAGGGGGAAGAAAACCCCTAGTCCAGAGGTATCTCCTGAGGAAGAACCCTTGGAAGGAACCGGAGTCATTGAAGAGACCGAAACCCTAACCAAGTTAACAGTGAGTCTCCAAAAGGAAGGAGTGGGAGGGGTAGAGCATCCCCCACCAGACATTTTACCGTCCAGGAACTCAGCCCCCAACCCAGGGGTGGGAGATCAGGAGATGATCGTACAGGTGAAGGAGAGATTCCAGGGAGAGATCCAGACCGCCCACCTTCTGCTAGAGAATGAGTCATCAGTTGCTGGAGGGGTCTGGGATTCCCTGGAAGAGGGGATGACTGTCATCGCTCACCTGCTTGATAACCCAGCAGAAAGGAACTGTGAGAAGTCAGTGAGCCAACTGGTGGAATTTCCGAGGACAGCCTCCTGCAGCAGCAGGGCTGTGCTGCTGCCTTTGCAAGGAGAGACTGCAGTGGCGAAAGCAGATACTCAGCCTGGACATCAGAGCAGCACTTTCCCCAGGACAGACTATCCCACCAGCATAGGAAATCAAGACCAGCTTTCAGAGGGCTGGAGTGTGGGTGGAGAAACCAAGGGTATTGCAAGTGCCCCTGAGACAGGTTCCTGGATTGCAGAGTGTTCTGTTCCTTCACTGCTGGACCAGTCAAGAGGCCATAGATGCACAGAGCCAGCCCACGTGGGTCAAGTGCCCTGCCAAGGTCCCAGGCTGCCTGCTTCTCAGAGTGATTTGTCTGTCAGTGGCATGACTGTGAGCTTCTTGCCCTCTTCCTCTGGCTATGGCAGTGATGGGCTTCACTTACATGGGATCCAGCCTAAAGATACAGAACCTGAAAAGAGCTCCCCATCCTTCTCAGAAGAGGATGGCACCCTTTCTTTGGAGGCAAGCCACACCCCATCGTGGGGTCTGGAGGAGGTAAGTGGGCATGTCCAAGGGTTGCACAGACAGCTGTTTGGATTCCTGGCCCTCAGACTTATTAAAGTGGAATGTGGTCAGCAGTGAGGATCTTGGAGCTTCTTAAACTTACCCCTATGTCAAAGAGTAAGAGCTAGTGACTGCTGGGCTTGGAGTCTGTTTTAGGACTGCCCCTGTTTGCTTGGAACCAAGTCTCGTTGTCTCTGGGGAATCCCTGATTTCGGGTAACTGCAGCATAATCACTCGAGCTCTCTGGTGGGATTATTGCGCAAGGTGCTGTGCTAGTTAGTACTTACTCTCAGGCAGGTCTGTTTTATCAGCTTCTCGACAAGAAGTTTGTGGTGTAGCACATAGGATGATGGAAGCCCAGCTGAGTCTCTGAAATGAATGGAGAAAGGGTGAGAAATGAGTGGAGAAAGGGTGAGGAGAAGGGCTGAGGCAGCTTGTCTTTGGTGTAATTGTTCTTCCCCTTGGGAGAATGTTGTTCTTACTAGAGCTGATGCAATTCCTCTCCTGTGGGATACTGCTAGCGACAACACTCACTCAGTATTTGTAGAGGTGGAGAGGGCTAATCCTCCTGTAGGTCCTAGTTGTGACATTAGAGGAGAGGGACATAGAGTTATCTGGAGATTAATCCAGAGATGGGAGTTAGGGCAGTTTGAAGGTTCGAAGCTAGAAAAGTTGGTTTTCTGATCAGCTTTGTTTATGACTCTTAAGTTTTTGTTTGTGATGTATGTATAGAGGCATAGGTGGTGTGGTAGTGATGGTGGTGGGTGCTGGGAATGTTTTTAGGGTCATGAAGCAAGTGAGAATTTACAAGTTATGGACAATGAGAGGGGAGAGAAGGCGGATTCAGCAAAACCCTGGGTGGTACAGGTCTGGCATGTAGGTGTGTGACTGTGTAAAGTGACTGAAGTTATAATTCATCAGTGACTGACAAACTTTGGCTGGCATGCCAGCCTCTGCAACAGAAGAAATAAACACTTTAGGGTCCCAGAACAGCAAGAGGTAGAAGATGAAGAGGGGCATTTTTCTTGCTGAGACCAAGGGCAGCTACACTGCTATTTGTGGAGTGGGAATGTGGCCTTCTTCCTGGAGCCCTGCTTCTCACCAACAACACGAGGCTGAGGAGAGACACCAATTTTAAGCTGACCTGTGCTTAAAATGTCCTCTTTGGGGATTAATTTCCCCCATGGATAGACCCATTTCAGGGCCCTTTATTATTACAGAGTTTGGACATTCCCAATAGTTGCAGGGCAAAATTTTAGGATTCATGCTCATAATTGAGTGAAATTTTCAGAAAGTTCAGAGTATAACATTTTAAGGGATTCCTAGTGGAAAGCAGTTCTAGTAAATGAACCATATGTGACTGTGGCACTTTTGGTGTGGGATTTCCATACTGGGGAGGGAAGGTTCTGAACAACTCTGAGAAGTCTTAAAGAAAAGATTGGTGGGAGAAACCTTTGGACCGTGATCTGTAGTTTGACAGTATCTATAATGGTGTGATTCTTTTGCCATTCAGTATATGAATCAAACAGGTTATGTGGCATTTTCTGGTCAGCCAAGCTCTACATCTTATCCCGTCTACCCTTTCAGAGCAGACAACAGCCCAATTACTCTGCCATAGCCCCACATGAACAACTAAGTGATTTGTCAGCTCAGATCTCTGGCACACTTCTGAGGCTCCATGTCCTTTGTGTGATGTGCAGACAGACTGACCATCCTATGTGACAAGAAGTAACTTCTCAAGATAAGTGTGAAATTGCTTGCAGAATACAAAACCTCAGGCCAAGGGGCCTGAGACCCTCACTGGTCTCTGAAGGAACTATCTTTGGGGAGCTGTTCCCTTGCTGGCCTGCTGTTCACAAGGCCCAAGGACAGCAGTAGCCTGAGAGGCGGAGGCAGAGTGTTCTGACACTGCAGGTCTGTTAGGTGTGGGTTGAGACATCAGGTGAGAGCCTCTGACTAGCGCCTGGATTCTCTCTGCTGAGAGTGAGAGCACTGGGAGAACAGAGGGTCAGGGAGTGGCTGCTGCCAGTCACACGCCATCTCCTTCCTTCCTAAAGAGGAGGCAGTGCAGCTCAGCAGAGTGGGTTTGTGTGTGTTTTTTGATGCTCATTTTATTTTGTTTTTAATATGTTAGAGTAGTAACCCTCTTCAGAAAATAATTCGAGTCCCAGAGTGGTGTCTGTCCTTGATGTAACTCAGGTTGCATTGTCTCTCTCTCATTATCAGTGCAGGGCATGTCTGTGGGAGTGGGACCAGGCTATGGCTGGGCATAAACTTTGCAGTGGGTTTAGTTTCTTTTCAGAGTAGAGAAAAATGGGAACTGATTCTAATTCTCACTGAGTGTGGGATTTAGATAATATAAGATAAATGGTCTGCTTTCCTATTTGCCTGGTATAATTGATTCTTCTGTTGTTCAGGAAATAGTTAACACAAAAGCAGGATGGCAGGGGACAGCAGCAAAAATGGCTTTCAGAGTGACAAGTAGATGAGTATTTGGAGCTGGATGGGAGGGGGTTAACAGCAATGTACTTTGAGGTCAGAAACCAAGGCCTTCTCTGGCCTATTCCTTCTCTCAGGAGGACTCCCTAATCGCAGCTGCCATCAATACCCACAATACCTCTTACTGGAAAAGGAAAATTGTTGACAATTCCTTCCTCCTCCCTATCTTGGCTTCTACTACTGATCTCTGCCCACAGTTAGTGGATTCTGTTCAATGAAGAATTTGGCTCTATTTCAACATCCTTGCCATAAACCCTTATGGTCCCTACAATTTTGGGTGATAGATCAGACAGTAGGGGCTAGAAATGCTGAGAAAGAAATCAGTTGGTACATTATTTTCTGGTCTCAGCCTTATCAATTTATAAGTATTCCTTTCCCATTTCTCCTGTTTAATTATAAGTTGTTTTACTAATATTAGCTTTGTATTACAAGAAGAAAGCAAAATTAAGCAGATGGTACTATTGGAAGAACGTAGCATTGAAGTTACGGTTAAAGCTGTTTAAGAAAGGACTTTTTTTTTTCCTTTTCAAAAAAATTTACTTAATTAAAATATTACTAAGGACCTATCATTGTTTTTTAGGTAAAACAGTGGTGGTTTGGTTATGTTAAAAAGAGTCCTTATCTTTTGGAGATGCATACTGAATAGTTTATGGAAGAAATAAATGTGGAATTTGTTTCATAATAGTAGGGGAGAGGTGAAGTTGGGGGAGTGCACATGAAAGAAGTTATGAGTTGATAATAGTTAAAATTGGGTGATAGGTACATAGGAATTTATTATGCCATTATCTCTCTTTTTGCATATATGAAATTTTTCGTTTCAAATGGAAAATTAGGAAAAACAATGGTAAAATTATTATATGATGCATATACTGAAAAAGGACTAATATCCACAATATAAGAAATAGTATAGAAGTTGTAATTAAGAGTATGCAGTGTGGGAAAGCTGGGATGGCTCTGCTCACTTTGAAGCCCTGGGGACCGAGGATCGAATCCCCGCCCCGGCCCATGCGGACCCACATGCTGAACTGGGGTGTGCCCCCAGTTCAGTTCTTGCCGGGACCTATGTGGGAGGCTCCTGGTCCAGTTCCTGCCCTGTGCAGCCCTGTGCCCACCTGTGGAGTGAAACTATATGGAAAACTAATGTCAACTATGGAGACTGCTCTGGGCCCTCCCACTTCTCTCTGTGTCTCTCTCTGTCTCTGTTTCTCTCTGTCAAAAATCAATAAAATAAATCTTAAAAAAAAAAAAAAAAAAGAGTATGCAGCCAGATTGGATGAGTTTGAATTCCAGCTCTACTACTCACTAGCAGTTTACATGTACCTTGGAGCAAGTTGCTTAACTTCTCTGATATAATTTCCTCATTTGTGAATTGAGGAGAAGAACAATATTTATCTTGTAGCGTTGCTATAAGAATTATATATGACTTACTACAAGTAAAGCACAATAAATGTTAGTTATTAATGTTATTATTTAAAATATCAGTACAAATGAACAAGAAAAAGGTAAATGTCCCAGTAGAAAAATAGGGGAAAGTGCAGGAATAAGTAACTTGCAAAAAGGAAACCCAAATGCCTTGTACACATGTGTCTTTCTCACTAGTAATCAAAGATATAGAAACCAAAACAGCAACCAGATACATTTTACACTTATCATATTGACAAAAAATAAAATCTGAAAATATCTAGTGTAAGTGAGGGTATAGAGTTATAGAAAACCTCTTCATACCTTGTTGGGTGGAAATATAAATCGTACTATTATTTGGAGAGTAGTTTGTCAGTATTTAGTAGAATTGAAAAATACCCATATTCTATGACTAGGATTTCCATTCTATTTGTATTCCCTGGGGAGATCGCCACAATTCTGATTGGAATGCTGAAAGGAGCACGCTGACCTTGACCTAACTTTGATGTTTGTAATGAACTACTGCTCTGTGCCCTTATCTGCTGGGTTTTTTGTTGTTGTTTTTAAGATTTATTTTTATTGTTTTTGACAGAGACGGAGCATTATCCATAGTTGTACGTCATCAGTTTTCGATAAGGTTTTGTTCCATACAGGTGGGTGGAACCTGAGCAGGGCAGGAACTGGGCTGGGTGCCTCCCCCATGGGAGGCACCCCCCTCGATCCAGGGGCCGAAGGGGGGAGACGGGACAAGAACCAAACTGGGGGCCTCCCTCTTGGGAAGCACACCCCAGTTCAGCATATGGGGCTGCACGGGCTGGGCCTGGGATTCGATCCTTGGTCCTCAGGGCCTCAAAGCGAGTGCTTAACCTGCTGAGCCATTACAGCTTCCCCACTCATATGTTTTTTTTGTGTGTTTTTATTTATTTATTTATTTATTTATTTTTGACAGAGAGAGAGAGAGACAGAGAGAGAACTGAACTGGGGGAGCTCCCAGTTCAGCATATGGTTCCGCATGGGCCGGAGCCGGGATTCGATCCCCGGTCCCCGGCGCTGCGAAGTGAGCGCTTAACCCACTGAGCCATCCGGGCTTCCCTCATATGTTTCTTGAGTGAAAGTTTTCAAAGTCTGATGTTGCCTTCGCTATAGTGAGATGAAGTCAGAAACTTTGTTTAGGACATGTGAATCAAGTATCTGTTTTATTCATTACTTCTAGTCTCATTCCCTGAAACATATATAGACTTGCATCCAAAATCCTCAGCCTGGTATTTCAGCCCCTCCATAACCTGTCTGATACCTCCTATATCAGTTTCCAATTTGGCCCTTCCTATTTTAACAGGTCTCACCCATCTGCTATTCCTGTTTCAACTTATTTCAATTAAGAATCTTTGCATTCACTTTCTACTTGGAATTCTTTCCCTTTTTCTCTTTGTCTATTCTACAATATCCTTTAAGTATGAGTTTAACTCCTACTTCCTTAAGAAATATTTTTATCACTCCAGCCTGTACTGATTATTCATTCTGCTGAGATCTTCTGTTGAATGTGACTATTTATTATATTACTGTTGCTGCTTGTGGGCCTTCAGTTATGTGTAACTCTTTTGTGTAATCTACCACATATGACTAAATGTAAGGTAAGATTCTCTCCACCCCTGATATTAGCCTTCAGATAAAAGGGAATCTCTTTGCATTTTACTTTTTATAAAGTCTTCCTTGTTATTGGGCTCTCAGTGAATTATTTATTTTATTTTTTATTTGTATTGTTTTTGACAGAGAGACAGACAGACAGAGACAGAAAGAAGTGGGAGGTCCCAGAGCAGTCTCCATAGTTGTACATCATCAGTTTTCAACATGGTTTTGTTCCACACAGGTGTGTGTGTGGGGGGGGGGGGGGGGG